>JARJDR010006782.1:0-12553 GCA_030264135.1 Myllaena sp. GC000078 | reverse complement strand
CGCGCCTTCATCAGGCCCGGTCCAAGCCAACAAATTTGATATTAATGCCGGACCTGCTTTTCAAAACCGAATTCGCTATTTCGACGCTTCGGACTATTGACGCTCTACTGTATAACCAATAATTTGAGCGCCCATTCTGAAGTCATGTCTAACTTGAGTATGTTCGTCTTTTGCAAAGCATAGAAAACGAAGAAATCTGCTTGTAAATCAAAGGCACCTCGTTAGTTAGCTTCGTATTAAATCAGTGGTACATTCTACACCTTAGTTTTGAAAAAATGATCAACAATTGGGATAAAATTGATCAATATCGATCTTGCCCCGTTTGTAATCTTACCCCCACTTCACCTTATTTAAGTTATAAGTTGTAACCTTTTGGTTAAAGAGTGGATGGTGGTTACTTAACATTAATGAACTAATCAAGCACAGCAACAGTTAGTGAGTGAGCTGCAAGAGCGGACGGAGAGAGCGTAGGTGAATAGTGGGAGGGCAGTTCGAATAGAATAGAATAGTAGATCAAGTACTCGTATTGCCGCGCACGGCGAGACTTTCGACCGAATTACGCAACGCCACGCCGGCTTCTCTTGCATTGTAACAACCGCTTGCCTGCTGGTTGTTACTGACCAGACCTGCATTGAAAGCTAGTACGTGTATAATATCGACGTTCGACGTTCGCCGTTCGACGCGCGATTGGAATATAGAACAATGGGTCGGTCGTACGCTTACGCTTCATACCATCCGTTCACTCGAACTAACTTAATAATATACGCATACGCACACGCATTCGCATACCATTCGATACATTTCCGACAAAAAAATCAAATAGTTTTTGTCCGCGCAGGTAATTACAAGTCCGAAACACGTCACCGAAAAACCAACGTCGGTGCAACATCAATCTTGCAATCGAAAATTCATTCGCGTTTCATTATCAACTTTGCTTCGAAAAGTTTTAATTGGACGGTTGGTTGGCGGTGGTGTTTGTCAGGCTCGTGAATTTAAATTCGATTGCGTATCAGATTAATTAGACGCGTCGTAATCGGACGCCGCGCGTGTCAAGTACTCTCCACCCTCCCCACACCGCACACAAGAGATGAAACGAAACGACGAACGAAGAAATGTAGTTAATTAAATACTCTCCTCAAGGGGAAAGACAAAAAGTAAAACAGCGGGAAATTGGGATGTCCTTCACACGTGCTCTCGCAGCAATCGGTGTCCTTTCCGCCTCTGTCAGTGGGAATTAGCCTATGTGCCTTTCTAGGGTACATTTACCACCCCCGCGCTGGTCGTTTCGTTTCGTTTCGTTGCAAAAGCTACACCCGCACGGCCGGAGAAAGCGGAAAGGGGGATAATACGCAAATTGCTTTAGACCAGGCTGCCCAGGCTGTGAGCTAATTATTCAACCTTTTATCTACTATTTTTTTGCTTCCCTTTCTGTGAAACTCGGTGTGTGTGGGAGGGCGAGGAAGGTAACGGAAGGGCGCGTGGGGGTGGAACTTTATCTTATTTGCGCCGCGGAAACTTTTTCGCTCAAGCTACGATTTCGAACGGGAATCAACTCGCCGAACTGTGTTATTGTAACCATCCGGAGGAACGGGCGACGTCTTATTTTCGCCCTCTGCGCAAGTTTCGGAATTTATTCCGGGAAAACGTGGCACGCGGGAAGTCAAGGCCGTGTGGGTACATATTTATTCATATCGGTAATACCCCGCCATTACGCTCCCCGCCTGACGAGCGGGGGAAGCTGGGGGAGAAAAGATGTTACATAAAACAGGAAATTAAAACGGAACGCACGGCGCGAGTACGTAGTAATACTCTGAGACAAAACATTTTTAATATCAACATAACTCTTCGCCGAGACCGGCAAACGCGCTCATATTTTAACATGCATATTTTGAGCGGGGTTGCTGCAAACATTTTTATGCGGTTCGCAATTTTGTTAATTACGAGCAAGAAGCTTCCCCCCTTCGCCCGAATGTACTAACAGCATGCGATGCGGATGGTGGATGGATTGTTGTGTGTGGATGAATAATGGGCCGGCGATAACAAACCTCGCGCGCGCTCCGCTTCGCACTGTTGCTTGTTTTATATTTTGTTATCAAGCGCATTTTTTCACAGCCATCGATCGCCCAACCAACCCCAAACCCAACCACTCGCAAACAACACACGAAATTGAAACGAACAAACGTGCAGCGGCATTAAATGATATGTAAACATTCCAAAAAGGGGGAAATTTGCCCAACAAAGAGAGATTCTTATTTGTATGACAATGAAATCTCTTCAGGGAGCAGAAATCGGACGATAAACGATGGAATTGCAATACCACCGAGGAGACTGTCATCAATTATTTGCTGGCGAGACGAAAACGAGAACAAAAAATAATCGATCGTCGATTTATTATTGATAAGTATACCGGCTAATACTTTCGGAGGAGGAGGATAGTGGGGAAAATTGATGAGTAAACATTGCGCACCGCCAGTGGAAAAGCGAAATAAATCGGCCGCCGAAAAACACGTAACGCAGCGCTTAAATTAAATAAACCGTCGAATGATTGATATACCAACAGCAATAAACATTGTGTCAATACATACTACAATCGGCGCAATCAAGCCTCAAACCAAACCAAAACCAAACCAATTGGGCATGTGATGCAATATCTCACCTGTCTTTAGCCATGATGCAGCAAATTTCTCTGTGTGTTTGGAGGTGGTTGCAAAATCCAAAAAAACTTCTCACTCAATCTATTTCAACAGTCGTTATGCTGGGGGCGCGGACTGATTGTCTGCCCTGCCAAACATGTGGCCCGGAAGTTGTGTTGTGCGGTGTGTGTTGTGATCGCCGTCGCCAAAGACAACCCCCCGCACTTCACATGATGATGATGGCCGCCGGGTGATGCGAATAAACTACTGCTCGCGGTGGTGATTCTTTGTTGTTGGTTTTGCATCACCACCGCTCCGGTAACGGTTCGGGCACTCGTTCCACTCGTTCAGCGAGACACGCGCAACAGCACGCAAGAGTGATTGCTCGCGCAGCACCGCATCACCAACCGCAAGAAAACATCGACTGCCAGCAGCAGTGCGGGCACACCGGGCGCGCGGGAGAGCAAACCCCAGCGCGCGCCGCATTGCACATTCTCTTCGTTCGTTCGTTCGCACGCATCCCCACCACAAGTGTCACTCGCTATCTGCTTTCCTCCTTGGCTCCCGGCAATACGGTGCACTTTCTTTAGTTGAATCTACAGGTAGATTTCCCCCCATATTTCCCCCCTTGTGAAACGACATTCTTATTGGTCAACGAGGGAACAACGTAGGCAACCACAACAAAAACACGTACACGGTGCGATCACGTCAATTTATCAGTTGGTAAACTTTAGATCCTCCTCGACCTCCTGTCCTCATCCTCCTGTTCACTCCTGTTTTTATCACGAGACGGTCATCGATGTGGACGTTCCTGCTGCCACCGAGTGCCAGGTCGTGCGTGGCGTAATGGAGCCGCACAGCAACGAGGCGTCGCAGCCGCCGGAGCAGGCGCACCAGCTGCCGGTGTACTTCCAGCGCAGCCAGAGCAACGACAGCCACCTGCGCGGCCTGCTGATGACCCACTCGAGCACGCTGCCGACGTTCACGCGCGCCTCCACGATGATGGGCGCCAGCTTCCAGCGGCGCAGCGTGCAACTGCGGGATAACTGGCAGCATGTGGTGCGCGAGTTTCAGCCGCTCGTTGAGACCGCCGGCAATGTGTCGCGCTTCCTCAATCGCCCCACGTCCGAACCGAACATTAGTGCGACGACGGCCGCCGACGCTGCATCGCAACAGATCTACATCAACATCGAGACGCCCGCCACGGGGCCGGGCAGTGCGGAGAACCTCGCTGCGGATGGCAACCAACGCGATGAGCAACTACCGCCGCCGCCTCAGGCGCAACCCAACGACAATGATCCAGCCGCCTACGTCTCCGAAGCGCAGGAGATGGTCACCCTTATGGGCAGATATGTACCCTTTCTCCTACTGCTCATCCTCAAGATTATGTACGATCACCAGGATGGCATCCTCAACGCAATCATGTTGTTTGCGATCTTTGTCAATACGAACTCGATCGTGAAGAAGGAGGCGACGAAACGCGACCAGCGTAATGTGGTGAAACTCCTGCTCGCCACCGTGTACATTTCAATCGGCATCTTCTTCATTTACTACGTGTTTGATGATGAGATGCTGTACAAGAGCTTGGTGTTCATTCAGGACTACAAAGTGCCGCTTAGCGAATGGGATCTGCTCTGGTATGTGGGCATCACCGATTTCGTGCTCAAACTGATAACGATTGCGTGTAAGATTGCGCTCACTTTACTACCCGGTTTTATCATTGCCTTCCAGAAACGGGTAAGCGATTGCAATCCAGTGCAGGTTGTAAGTAACTCGTCTCTGTCTCGTTTGCAGGGTAAAATCTATCTGTTTATGGAATCACTGTCGCAATTCTACCGGAGTTTGGCAACAACACCGCCGTGGTTGAAATACCTGCTGGATTCTTACCAGGGCACCGGCAAGATGTTTGGGGTGCTGCTCTGCGCCGCGTATTTCGTCACAAAGGGCGCGTATTTGATGGCCAAGTTGAAGATGCTGCGCACGGCGACACTGAAGCTGCTGGAGAATGTGGTAAGCAAATCAGGAGGCGCAACATTGCAACTCTTACGAATATATTGGTGAAGTGTTTCTCATTTGTACACGATTTGTTTGTCGGTCCGCCGAATGCAGGCGATCGGTTCGTCGCCGAGCAAGGAGCAGGTGCAGACGGCGGGCGAGCACTGCCCGATCTGCCACGACGACTACGAGCGGCCGGTGCTGCTGCAGTGTCGGCACATCTTCTGCGAGAACTGCGTGACGACGTGGTTCGATCGCGAGCAGACGTGCCCGCTGTGCCGGTCGAAGATCGTCGACGATCCCTCGTGGCGCGACGGCTCCACGGCGCTCTTCCTCCAGCTCTTCTAAGACCTCCTCCCTCACAAAGAACGTAATGTCACCCTTTACTCCCCCCCCCCCTCCTCCTCCGTAAACAGAAAACCTTTTCTATAATGTATAGCTGGTTAAACCTCCGCCTCCCCCCGACTAACACGAGACGAGACCGAGACTTGTTTAAAGAGATTTGAGAGAGAGAGAGATAACGTTCACAACTCGCTACGTTTGTTTTATAATTATTATATATGTATATTATTAAAGTTAGGTGAATTATTTAGAGAACGAGACTGTTAGCCCAATGGTTTTGGTGGTTGTCTTCTTCTTCTTCGGTGAGCATCGCGCGTGTGTGTTATGTACGTACGAGTAATGGGAGAGCCGCGGGGGGGGATATATGTTTTGCTGCCTAATCGTTGCGCGAATTCTGTGTCCAGTGTTAATTTACGACTAAATCCGAAGAGGGAGAGAGAGAAAGTGTGTAGGTAAATTAAGCGACTTAGAGCAGCGCCAGCGTGCCGGTGATCTCGTCCACATGCTGATGCTGGCCGAACACGCCGAGCACGGTCACCGAGCCGGCGGCGACCTCCGTGAGCCCAGCGTCGCGCACCAGGTACGTGAGCAGGCCCGTGTTGGACGCCATCTCCTTCAGGTCGAGCAGGTGCGTCTCCTGATTGCCGCGCAGCACAATCTTCCGCTCGCTGCAATTTGTGTACGCAACGCGTTCCAATTTCGCGGCTTGTTTGCTTCCTTCGTGCTCCAACACTCACCCATCCTCCTCCCAGTATTCGAGCGCCTCGCTGTCGGCCGTCTCGTCCTCGCGCAGCGCGCGATACAGGCCGAGCGCGGCGTGTGCCACCTGCGCTGCCACCTTCCCAACGCCCATCTCCAGGCTGTGGTTGACCACGAACACCATCTTGTAGGGCTGCAGCTGGTCGTCGGAGGCGGTGGTGGCGGAGGCGGTGTCGTCGCGGGCACGCGCACGCCGCCGCTTCGCCACCGACGACGAGGAGGACTTGCTCACATCGACGGGTGAGCCGGGCGGCGGCGGCGGTTGCTGCTGCTGGGCGACGACGCCCGCCTCCGAGAGGGGATTGTCGAAGACGTAGGCGATGGCCGCGTCGCACGATTGATTGCCTGTTTTGTACAATGCCTAACACGAGAAAGATGGTCTCGGTGGTGGTTGTAACCTGGGTCAACTTGCGGGGAGGAGGTGGGTGTGCATTTACGTACGATTTTCGCCGTTTCGCTGTCGATGCCCATCGCCACCATGGACTCCATGAGGTCGGCGTTCGGCCGGAACGTGCTGTAATCGGTGCTCATGCTGCTGTTGCGCGTTGGCCGCGAATTGATTGGGAAACTTAAGTGGAGCACGAGCGGCCGCAAGGAGGCGAACGATTGATTTGTTTTGGCATTGAGTGTTTGCAGGTTATGTTCGCGGCCTCGTAAGTGTGGTCGCGGTGGTCGTCGTCATCGTCATGCCAAAGAGTGGCAAGAAACGCAAGCGCGATGATGAAGATGAAGCCACCATCGAGAAGGTGAAGAAGCAATCCAAGAAGCACAAGAAGAAGAAGAAGTCAAAGAGGAAATCCAAGGAGAAGGAGGTCGTAAAGGTCGTGGAAGAACAGGGCGAGTCGACGGATATCCCAATCAGCCTCATGCACAAAGCCATGGCGCCGATGACCAAAGAGGAATGGGAGAAACGGCAGAGCGTTATCCGCAAGGTCTACGACGAAGCCAGCGGGCGTTACAGGTCTAAGCAACTCCTTGTAATCATCTCCAGTTTCTTCTCCTGCATGCAAACCATGTTGTTGCAGATTGATTAAAGGCGATGGGGAAGTGATCGAGGAGATCGTCAGCCGTGATCGTCATCAGGACATCAATCGGCAGGCAACGCGCGGCGACGGGCAGTACTTTCAAAAGACTGTTAATCACAAATAAATGATTTGTTTTAATCGGCCACTTATCAGTAAGAAATGCGGTTAGGCAACCAACCGGACGACCAACGTCCCTTCCCCGCCGGACAGCTGACTAATGTTTACGTTCGATCACGCGCGTCGTGTTTGTGTCCAATACGTGTCGTGTGGGTCGTGTTCGCGATTGTTCATGTTTTTTTATTAGAAGGCTGAACTGGAATGTGGAATTTACGGCGAGCCCAAAACCAATTGCAACCAGCATGATTAGTGAAACATCGCATCGGTGTGATGGGCGTGTATATTCCCTGTGTGTATGTTTGCCATGAATAAAGTGACGCAAAAACCACACATAATTCGCAAGAACCGTTTTAAGGTTAATGGGTGATAAGAATTGATAAAAGTGATAAAAAGATAAAAGCCGTAAGTATTAGACAACCCGCGTGACGGGTGGGAGCGCGCGCGCGGAAAACAAATCGACTTTGGGTGGCTGCGTGCGCACACCCTTCGTCCAGCCACTACCGCCACCCTCGCGCATGTGATAAGCAAGGGGTGGCGGCGGCTTTTGATATTACGGAAGTGGCGCGCGAGGGCAACACAGGCGGCACACCCGTGTGCGGCTGCGGGGGGAGTTGTTCGCTCGTCGTTGCATTTCGCTGCCAGTTGCATCTTTTTCGGGGGGTGGTTCACGGCCCGGCCCCGTCGTGCCGCCGACGAAGAACGCATCGGACGCGCGCCGCCGCCGCCGCCGTGTGCGCGCCGTCGTCGTCGTGGTGCTGGTCGTGGTGAATCGCGGCGAGCGTCGGCAGCGCACCTGCAGCAAGCAGCGGACGGCGAGCCTCACGTCGACGCCGCCGCAGCGACATTACGCGACGCACCACCACCATCATCAGCAGCAACAGCAGCAGCAGCAGCAGCAGCAGAGGCGGTCCACGTCGCAGCCGACGCAGGTGCCGCATCAGTCTAGGCAGCGGCAGCGCCAGCATCCGCCGCCGGCGCCGCCGCCGAGACGCGTCTACCCGCAAGCGCCACCGCCACCGCAGCCACAGCAGCGCGTCAAAGTTAAACGCTCCTCGCATCCCTTCACCGACGTGAAGATGGCCGCCGACGAGGAAGTCCTCTTCGACGATGTCTATGATTTGTGCGAGGAGGTTGGCAGGTGAATGGGCGCGCACTGTATTATTGATGCATACAGGAAGTTACAAAGCGCTGCCGACATGTTGCAAATGCAATGTTGACAGTTTGAACTTTTTCGCAAGAACACGTGTTGAAACCGGATGTTGTCTTGTGTTGCAGAGGTCCGTTTAGCGTGGTGAAACGCTGTATTCATCGACAGACCGGCCAGCAGTTTGCGGTGAAGATTGTCGATGTGGCGAAATTTACTTCTAGTCCCGGTCTCAGCACGGAAGGTATTCTATATCAATTTACTTGTAGCACTTACGCAATTTGCTTATATTGGGGATCATTTTTCATGCAGATTTGAAACGTGAGGCAACAATCTGCCACATGCTGAAGCATCCGCACATTGTGGAGCTGCTCGAGACGTACTCCTCCGAGGGCATGCTCTACATGGTGTTTGAAATGTAAGTGTTTTGCCGATTTTGATCACGTCCATTATTACATCGGAATATGTTTACGGTTCGCCCGAGTTTTGAAAGCGTAAAAAAACCCGGCGTGATAGATAAGGAGTTGTTTCGTATGTTAGTGATGGCCTGTTGCCAATAGCGCCACACACAGCGCGAGCGTGCGGTTAATATATGTGAGTGGATTTAGCGGATTCGCGAGTCGCTTTGTTTCGGCGCTGCGCTGGTGTATTGTTCCGAATGCGAATATGTTGCACACCGCACACAACGTGAGTGCGCTGTCCTTTTGTCCCTTTTTCGCCCTTGGCGGCGCGGCGCAATACGATTGTGTGCTTTGTGCAAAAGTCGCGAATCTGGGTTAAGCTTTTCGGTTTCCGTGCGCTGAGAGAAACTGGAAACAAAGATGTCAGTCCGCCGGGGGCTGCTCCACTGATGAGATATGCAATCATTTTGATGCCGGCGGCGTGGGCGCTCGCGTTGCATTCACAACACGAACCGCCACAATCGAATTAAGCTTAATGAACATGCCCCCCGCCTTTCCGGCTTGGATTACAGGATGGATGGCGCCGACCTCTGCTACGAGGTGGTGCGGCGTGCGATCGCCGGCTACGTGTACAGCGAGGCGGTCGCCAGCCACTACATGCGGCAGGTGCTGGAGGCGTTGCGCTACTGCCACGAGAACGACATCGTGCACCGCGACATCAAGTCGGAGTGCGTGCTGCTCGCCACCAAGGAGAACTCGGCGCCGCTGAAGCTGGGTGGCTTCGATGTCGCCATTCAGCTGAGCGACCGCCATCCACTGAGCGCCGCCAATCTGGGTGAGTACCAAGCACGCTGCGTTCGCGTTTCATGTAATGTGTGCAATTGTATTACGCGCCCGCGGCTCATCCTCAAAACAGTGGCGGATTATCGCACCAGTCTGAGCCCGCTGGGCCGGCTCTACCTCACGTGCGATCGAGCTGGTAAGCCAAAATCATAAGCCGTGTGTGTTTGTGTATTGTGCACCATTTGCAAGCTTCATCTCAGCATCCCATCATCATCATCATCATCATTGTGTTTTGTGGATGTGTATTGTATCGATCTCGCCCCAAATCATGCTTTTTATAACAGCAGCATTGGATATCCAATTGGTATATTATTAGTCTATTTATTGTGTGGTTTTTTGGGTTTCGTGTAGGTCGCGTGGGTAGTCCGAGCTTCATGGCACCGGAGTTGGTTGAGCGGCGCGGTTACGGCAAGCCGGTGGACATTTGGGCGGCTGGAGTCTTACTGCACGTGCTGCTCTCTGGTCAGTTGCCCTTCCACGGTCATGGCCGGCGTCTCTTTGAGCAGATCTGCCGTGGCCGTCTGCAGCTGGACACCACGCAGTGGGAGTTTATCAGTGACAGTGCCAAGGATCTCCTCCAACAGATGCTCACCGTGGATCCCAAGCAGCGGATTACCATCCAGGAAGTGCTTAATCACAAATGGCTACGGGTAGATAGGTGATATTCTCCTTTCCTTCTATTTGTGACTGTGTTTTTTTGTTGTTGGTAGGATCGTGATAAAGGTCTGCGCATCCACCTGCAGGACACCGTCGACGAGCTGAAGAAGTTCAACGCGCGGCGCAAGCTGAAGGCGGTGATTCTGAACGCGGTCAACTCGAGCAAGTGGAATGCGTCGCTGGATGATGTCGTCGGCATCGATGCCTACTCGGATTTTGCGGACGATGAGATCGCCGCCAATGGTTTGTTGGTGCATTTTGGTCCTCGCCCTCCCCCCCATTAATTGCATTTTGTCGTCGGGGCAGCTGTGCAAATGATAATCAACAGTCTGGACGACGTCGGATGCCTGCAGGATTCGCGCCCCGAGGAGCGCATTCATTTGATGACGCTGCTCGAGGATTTCCATCTGCATAAGCTGCTCGTGGTGAGTGAGATCCTTTGGATTTGATTATCGCATGCGGGTGGTGATGTATTCGTTTCCTATTCATTGCCATTCATTACTATAGTTGAAACTTTATCGAGTTGGGGGTTGGAGATGTTGGTGGTGGTGGTGGTGGGAGGTGGATGATTCTCGCGATGCCGAAAGTTCGTTCGTTCGTTCGCGCGCCGTGTCATTCCGTTCCGTTTGGTTCCGCGCGCGACGCCGACGTTTACGCTCCCCAATCGCGCGAGGGAGGTGACACCATGCGTGAACGACAAGCGAACGAATTAATTGTGGGCGCGATTGTTTAATTGCGAAAACGAAGTGCCAAACGAGCTGTGATACACCTTTCAAATATTATCTAAGTAGCGCGATGAACGAACGAACCAAGTGTGACATCCATAATACAATTGAATACAATTCACCCGATTCATAATAGCGTTTTGATTGGGGCTGTTTCTTCCTATCGATCCTGTGTTTTTATGAGACACAGGTCAAATTTTAATTATTCAGCCAATTTCTTGCGTGCTGTGGCAACAGAAATAGCGCATGTTCGCTTCGATAACAACACATCGTGTGCGCTCGTAAATTAAAATTAAAAAGTTAATTTGTTTGTCGTCGCGTTTTACTTCTCCGCTACAAGATTTGATTGCGTGCAATATTAAAACGGCGCGCGGGGGAGAAAAGTGTTTGTGTGCGTGTGCGTTTGGAAGGGTGGAAATTATGCTTAAGAAACGCTATGTGCGTGCGTTTCACAGCAATGCAACGTTCGCCACTGATCTGGCGGCGATTTTATGCTTTCTGGTTTGTAATTTATTTAGCTATACGAGTACTAGCGTTTTCTTTTTTGTTCAAAACACGCTCCGTTTGTTATATGATTGCGGATAATGTTTGATAAGTGAAGCGGTATCGATTTAAATGACACGCGTAATTGAGAGGGATGATGAGTATTGTGGAAGTGAGTGACAATGGGAGGAATTTAAATCCATTGATATAGATTGCCAATAATATAATGAGCGTCGTGATCGAGATGGCAGAAGGCGACAAAATTGGGACATTGAGCGTATTGGAGTTGGGGAGTTGGGAAGAACATAGCCATAATTAAGTAGTTGAAACGAGCAAAGCCGCGGTAATGGCATTTCGGTGTGAATGGGTCAAATGTGACATCTAAATCTAAACCTCTGCAAGTATTGTACTTTTTTATCGTTTTGTATGAATCGCATGATGTTTGAGAAAATGTGTTTTCTATTCTTATCTTGATATATATTGAAACAGCGGATTAGTTATGAAATGACGCCATCGTTTCCGCTGCGGAACTCAGTGTGAGAGGGAAAGGTGACCCAGAATTTTGGCATGGGGTACACTTTAAATAAGTTTACGCTATATTTCCACACGTCATATGGTGCGGTGCAAAATGTCCATTGTGCGTCTCTGTGCGTCGAAAGCGCTTAACTGCCGGATAGACTTTTACGCCCCGCCGTCGTCGTCGTTTCCTTCGTCATCTACTTCACGTAGGCGAAACTCTCTCCGTTGAGAGGTTTCATTACATTCGGGGAAATACAAGAAAATGACTGGAAATGACATCTAGCGAATAAGTTGTGTGGGGTAACCATACCGTTTCTTGCGCGCGTGTTCATCGAAATAGCGATGTGGGCTGGAGTATTGACGTTGTGAAAAGATCCAGTCACCAGACGGTCTTTATTGAGCTCAAACTTACTTTGCACTATTCCTTAAAGGTTCGTAGTCGATCTTCTCGCACTAGCTTCTTGGTTATTTTGGACATTTTAGTCTCATTTCGAACTTGATAGATGTCCAGAACGCGGTTGCTCAGCAATTGCCATTTTTAGCGTTTGCGGTGAACCACGAATAAACTTGAATTCGACTCGTTGTGTCATTGTTGTAAACGGTTTTCAACATTTAAAGGGCATCCGATGCTTTTTCTGGGCAGAAAGATAAACTTTACAATCGTGCGCTTCTATTTTTTCTCTTTCGTTAAGAAAAACGACGACTGGAGAAAACAGCTCTTACAGAAATTACTGTGCGCAAACAAAACATGCCACTACAATCGCCGTTTGGAACAATTGCGGATTTCATAAAAAATAGCGGCAGAATCGCGTAGGTATGAGAAAACTGTGCAGCAAAATCTCGGAATCTTTTGGGTACACCTATGTATATTTTGACTGATAAAGGGTGTCCCAAAAGTAACGCAAGATTT
>JARJDR010006776.1:0-40541 GCA_030264135.1 Myllaena sp. GC000078 | reverse complement strand
TATGTTTATACTATTATTATTATATTTGTAATCGGCTATTGCAAATAGTCGATTGCATATATCTAACCTTGGGAATATGTCAACTTTGCGATGTTGTTAGGCCTAGGCCATAACACGCGCACCGAGAGAAGGAAGGAAACGGTGTGTCCGTCCTGTAAGCAATCATACAACGTTTGGTTAGTGGGTGATTATGTTATTACCATATCGTACACTCAAGCCATTTGAGATTTCCAAATGAAACTATTTTCATCTTTAATGCATTATTAATGAATTTATGATAAAACAGAGGAATGAAGCAATAATACAATAGAAGTTATAAATTCATCGCAATTTCGCGTTGTGCAGCGGTCACTTAATAATCCAACAAATTTTAATTAAAACGAGTGTCGCGCGCGAATAGACAAGAACGCCGACTAATCCCGTCTCAATCCGACGACGGGCACGACAGGACACGCACAGGCGGATGGCAGATAGAGGACGCAGCAATGCATTTCGCGCGCGCTCTCCACGTTTTACGAGTGTACATCCTTCGTCCTCGTACGAGAATGTCAAGCGCCCCGGCGCGGCGTGTTTGCAACAAGAGAATTTAATTTTCTAGCAGAGGTGACATTGTTTTAATTAATTCGCGAAATATTTACCGCATAAATTCGGAATATAATGAATGTTGACTGGGCCGCGACCGCCAACGCGCACCGCAGCACCGCCCGCATGTGGATAAAATATGTAATATTGTTACACAGGCGCTGCGCTGCCAACCAACCAACCAGCGTGCCGTGCGCCTGTGGATGTACGCGTACGTACTAATTGTCGGATGTATTATGCCACGTTCCGTGAGTGTATATATATATATATATGTCTGCAAAAGTTGCCGACGACGTATGCATTCCATGGCTGCTAGTCTGATACGAGTCTATGAAAGTGCTTCTGCTATACTGCGCCCGCCACTACATAGCGCCACCGGCGAGGACGACGCCGACGACGACGAGCCATCAAAATGCTAACTATCGTTACGGCCGCCGCCAGCATTCCACCCCATCCACTCTGGTGGAGCTTCGGGCGCAAAGCCGGAAGAGATGATGCTCCCCCACCTCCGCGCCCAGCCGTTGGTTCGTTATTACGGCTTGCTGATTAGCCGCGCAAGCGTACGCGTTGCTTTAATATCGGATGTGACTTTTGGCCCTCCGAAATGCAAATTACTGCATCAACGTTGATACCGAATGGCAAACGTGTGGGATATGTAGAACGCTTTTATTGCCCGGCATATTTTTTGCGCTCACCACTTTACCCTGCAGCCAGGTGATGGAGACGATGCGCATCGATGGCAGTCACTTTCCACTCTCCACTCATTAATTATTAACGTCGTCCGTTCCGGTCACAGCCGCCCATCTCGCATTTTGCACCGCAAGGTATGGTAAAAGGCTGCATCTTGTCCGTGTGCGCGTCCCTTTACTAATTTCATCCTGCCACCTGGCCCGACGCGCGGCGCGCAAGAGTGACTGGTGGTAAATATTAATGGTCGCATTACCTCTCAAGACGTTTTATTCGAAAATCGATGTGGGACTGCCAAGTCGGCGGGCGCGAGCGGATGCCCTTTAATTATGTATCGATAATCCCCGGGGCCGATGGCCGCAACGATGCGACGAAATAATTCAGCAGGCGACGAGAAGCACCACCCTTTAATTATTATCCAGCCCACACCCACAGCCAGCGGGTCGCATAATAAAAACGTTACGATTTACATGGCATTACTATTATCCCGCTGTGGCTCGTAAAAAACTTAAATTAACTTTATTTGTTTATGGTTAATTATACTGTGTAGCATTTTGTATTTGGCACACACACACACACACAACGCTTCCGCCTACGGAAAAAGGACGAAATTGCATCTGCGCCAGCAAATGGAAGCCAAGCACTAAGTTATTTGCATAGAAAGAAATACGCTACATCACTAAGTTTACGACGCGAGCAGATTTTTCCCGTTGCACCCCAAACCGGAAATTATTCACTTTTACGAGTTGGCGTCATTGTAAATGCGTATATAAATGCGCGAAACAATTCGCTTCGAGCGCACGCCGGCGCCGAGACGAAGTGTGCAGAGCGTTTGCATCTGGCTGTGCACGCGAAAAGAAATTAAACAAATGGAATGCAGACGTCGTTGACAAGCGGCGCTATCGGCACAACGCTGCACGCTCGAGTAATACATGCGGAAAAATGCACCACCGCTTCCCACGCAGCACAGAGAGCAACAAATCTTTACGAAATATAAATGTAAATGAAAACCATTTCGTTTGCAAATAATTTTTGAGTTGGAATTCTCATAATACGGCAGGAGACGTTGTCGAGCGGGCGGTTATTAATATTCGTCGTCGACGGATCTTATCGCCCGGCGCCTCCGCCATCGCTCAGCGCACGATACACGTAATTTCAGATGGGCTAGATTATAACTTTAACCGAATTACTTAACGTGCGCGCTTGTTGCGTTACGTTCGACACGAAAATGCATTTTAAGTTTGGTAATTTACTTGCGAGCGGTACTGTACACGGCATGCGCCACTTCTTTGTGAAAGTAATAGGTATTTATGGCTTCATTATTACTATTCTGTGAAAATAAATGTACGTGCGCACGCTTGAAGGAGGGCGCAACAAGACCCAAAGCCCCTTAAAAGTATTATTATACTTTTTGAACAATTTCACCAAACGCTTCAAAGAACATGGATGGAATGCAACTGTTTCGCGAGCGCGACGACATGGCTGAGGAATTGGATATCTCGTTGAAGGCATAGAACTACTTTTAATAGAGCAAAGTTTCCGGACGGACGAAAATCTTGCGCAAATAAATTCCGATTCATTCCATTTGGGGCGCGCGTCGTTATTTTGTCAGCGCCAAGGAATGCCTTCTTCCATAGTTGGACAAGAACGAAATTGAAGCTCGGTCGAAAGCAATAACAAGTAACTAAATCCGCGCGCGCGCGCACGCATAGAGAAAAGTTTCGTGTTCGAACGGTGCTGGGCCGGGAGCATATCTAACTGCAAAACGCCGAATAACTGGGTGGTAGTAACTACACTGTTAAGTATTCCTTTTGTCGACAACTGTATTGCGAACTTTGCGGCCGCTCAACCAGAAACCGCAACGGATTCGCAATTGTGCATAATATTAATTTAAACAGCGTTAAAAACTGTGGAAATGCGTCCGTCGGCGTCGTCTGACAATGCCATCGGGCGTTGAGTGAGTGGTTGTCGATGGCACTTAGAAATAAATATTTTATATTCCCTTCCCGCGCTCACCAGGGAAGTACTCAGCACGTCGACCTGTCAGAACCACCCAGAGGGGAAGGAGGTAATTTTGGCGTAGGACGCCGTGAAAACAACGCGACGACGACGACGGCGACAATGCCATTCAAAAAGTGCTATATAGTTTGCCAGAGGGGTGAGTGAAAGTGGGTGAAATAGACAGGGCAACGGCGATGAGCTTTCTGCGTGCTCACTCAAAGCATGGAGACGTCAAACACGGTCGGGGCAGGGGTGCCTCTGACGACATCGTCGTCGGCGTCGCCGTCGCCTCTTTCCCCTGCCGTGACTCCTCCAGATTGGCACCACTAGATGTCTTAGTAATAAGGGTAAAGCCACACGGATGTCACCGAGCTGATAGCTTTCGCATCCGGATCTAAAGAGTCGCCGCACACTTTGGCAGACGTATTCATTCTGTTTGCAGTTGACTACGAATTCCTGTTGTAAATGGTACATTTGTTCGAAAGGATAATCACCAAAATTTATTATGGCAGGGTTATAAATAAACCGAAAAAATCCGCCCATTTCCTGTTCTAATTCGAATTCAACCCGCATGTATAAGATTTTAATTTAGTCGCTACGTAAATAGTCCTAATGCCGTTTTGGAAACTTATACAAGGGGTCTTCACGTACGCTCGTTTGAAACATGCTTCTTCTGCAGAGCACGCAGGCAGGGAGAAAGATCGAGACAGACGCATCCACGAAACAAGTTTATTTATAATCTCCGGGGTGGAATAATTGAAATCCTGAAAATACGAGGAAGCGCGTACGCGCTTACACTCCCGTCGCGACGCGACGGCAGGATACGACAGCCTCCCGGCTTTCACCTTGCATCTACCTCATTCGTATGGCCGCCTACGCATCTGCGCCGCGCCGCGGGCAATTGGCTTAGCCGTGTGACGTGCACCCGTCAGACAAAAATCTCTCTTAATTAAACTATTCCAGCTGGCGAATTTACGATGGTTTTGTCAGCATGGGATAAAAAAATAATGAAATGAGTCGCATATGTGCGTTTGTCATGATTATCCGTATCAGTATAATAATAATTTGAAGCCCGAAAATCTAGAAATAAATTTACTTGGCATACATATTCAGGCAGTATTGGAGCTAGGAAAGTGTACAAAGTTTGCTTATTGAAGTAGCCTTGTATGGTTATTAACTGGTAAAGGTTCACTTTGTGTGGACGTGATGACGTTTTGAATATTCAATGGTTTCACTAACATCGTCAGGGGTAAAAACCGCCACTCCAGCGGTCGTTGAACTAACTATCCAACAGCAAAGCATATTTTTTTTTTGTTACTTTTTCCGGTAACAGGAATTTCCTATAAAAACGATCTAAACTAAAAACTGCTATTTGCACATAAAATTCGTTATGTTATTTTGCTGCAAATATATAATCGACGTGAGTATTTCAATGCGTGTGGAGAGAAAAGCGTTGAGAAATATGACGACGTGATTACGAGCGCAGCACCGACAAGAACGACCGACGCAAGGCAGGGCGCAGTGGCGACGACGCGCGAAGGCAGCCCGGAACTGCACATTGGATTCGATGGTTGGCGCTGGCGACGAAACGAGCACCGGCGGGCTCACTGTTTCTGTCTCATTAATTCAATTTATCGTCTGATTTGTACGTGGAAGCCCGGCGCAACGCGGCGTCGCAATGGCGTTGAAACGCCACGAACGTGTGGCAGGACGATTTAGTTTGCAAGGAAACCCATTCACCATTGCATCCGAATGTTATTTACAAATAAATCTCCAATCTAAAACTACCAATAAATCGGTTTATAATTAATCACCCCGATACTTTTAATGATATTGGGTTATTTGTCGCATTAATACTTTGGAGGCGCGAGAAATTAATTAGTTCCAAGTCAATTGTCGAACGCAAATCGCATCATAGGATAACATTTTGCAACATAATTGCATCGGCCTAGTAATATGACAGCTGCAATCACGTACGAATCGCGCAACTAATTTGACAGTGGCGCGCAGGGCGCACACGCGGCTTTTAATTGGGCTCGAATTCGTCTTTATTCCGCCCGCGCGCAACGCTCGGATAATTATGCTCAATTGTGGTTCATCAATTCATTACCGGGCGACAATAGATCGTCGACGACACAATCGAGCGTCTGATGATGCTACTACACGCGACGCGACGCGATGACGATCGCGAATAATGCTATCCGAACAAATATAATTACACGGCCTCATAATGGGGTTCGAAGCGATAAAGTTCTGCGAATTAATGAAGTGGTCCTTGTGGCGTTTGTCCGCTTTGCCGTTAAATCTATAGCAATAACATGCAAGTAAAATGTGAAACTCATGCTTGAAACTTTTATTTGCAACATGTTTCTATTTATTTATTTGTGGATGCAAACATATTCCAACTTAGCATATGCAAACAAAGATAAAACAAAATCGGGCAAGTTAGGTGTGGAGGGGATGAATGCGTGGGCGGGGTGGAGAAGCGAGTTGTGGCGTAAATTTGTTGAAATTCAAATAAACTTTTCTCTCGTCAACCCGTTTGCCGGCTGTCCACACCGCAAACTCGCCAACTGGCCACAGCAGGAAGGGCAACCCTTGCCTTGGGTCGACATCTGCGACAGCTTTGCGACCGGTGTCTGTATTATGCAATAGTGGAGGCGCCGCTCACAAAAGCTCTGAACGATATCTCAATACTACTAATAATGTTTATATATTGCTATACATGTACCTAAAGCGTTTAAGGTAACTTTAAACTAATGTTATTTCATATTAGCTCAATTTCCAATTAAATGCACACACTCCCAATTGTTTTATAGTAATTTGATCAATCATGGGTGAATTAATGCACAAACAAATATTATTGCAATTTGGCATAAGAGTATAAATGATCGAATCGATGATGGATGCAAAACTGAAACTTTTTCCATAGCATTCTGTTTTTTTTACCGTCCCGCTTTCATTGCAGCGAATCGTCGAGGGGTGAATGAATGGACCACACGCGGCGCCGGATTGGCGTCGAATAATTTATCCACGAATACCTATAGAGTAAAAATGACAAGTACAATGGTTCGAAAACGGCCGTCAAATTACTTGGAACTAATGCACTTTTCACGAGACGCCCTCTTCATAGCCAGGCGCCGCACTCCGACCGCGCCCTCTGCGCCATCACCGCAGCTCTTGCGCGCGCGGCCGGATGATCCTGAATATTCCAGCATCCGACGGCCATATTTTTACCATCGCCAGGCGTTCTCGCCCGCCACGGGATTTTATCGCTATGATAGATTGGATGCGAATGAATAACACACGAACATTTATTATTACGCACGTTTGCAGTGGTGAAATGTGTCTGCGTGTGTGTTTAACGCGCGCATAAATTCCATTCGAATGTCGACTCGGCGAATTCCTTCACGTTTCTTATTATCAATCCAAAGTTGATATGCAGTAAGCAAGCAACAAACAACGCTGATTTTGGGAGCGGGTTGAAGAGATATTAAATTAAAAAGCCCTCCGGGAATAAGTGTTGCATTCGCGCAACCCGAGAGTTACTATTTATACTGCGAGTCGTCTTTTTTGTCGCCGAGGCCCGTTCCTCGCACTTTGGACGCTTAATCTCCTTCTGACCTTTGTCTCTGCGCTTGTCATCATAACTCACATTTATCTGGCCGCAGTGTGCGCGTCCGACCGCCCAGTGCCGTCTATTCGCACCCTGCACAGAGCCATGAAAAAAGCAACATTCCGGATTTCGGTTGAATAAAAAAAGCCACCGTGCGTGCGCGCCTGCGAGTGGGGGGGTTATTTTTTAATTGGCGACCTGAAAACCTTTTCAATTCATTTAACTGCAGCTGCTAAGAAGAGAATTAAACATGACTTTTCGTTTTCTTTATGGATTACAAAATCAAGGATTTTTCCGATGTGAATGCGTTTTGCTTCAAACCACAATAACAACACATCATTTCTTTGCGCTTCAGTGTGCAAACATTATCACCCCGCAAATGCATAATGGTTTCGTTAAACATCCGGTGGTGTCCACGTTTGTTTCCGTAACGTAATCCCATGCGTGTATCATCCAACATCCAGCATCCGCACACAAAACACGAAATCAAAATCTGGTTAAATCACAAAATCGATAGGCGGGTAACGCAGCCAACGTGCACGGTGCGAGAGGATGAGGCAGATCGAGATGCGATGTGATGAGATGAGATCAGGAAACGAACCGGTTTGGGTATGTGGCGTGCGCGCCGGAAGAGGGTGTCAGGTATATGATGGCGGTCGCGGTAAAACGAACGAACGAACCAACGAATGTATGGATGGATGGCTCGCAACCTATGTGTACTACGGTGTATGCGGGCATGAGGCTTTTGAATGACACCAGTTTCCGCTAGGCTAAACTTCATCATCCGGCGTTGTTGGCAAGCGCACCGCATACGTGATGTCTATATGCGATGCTCCCCTCGCCTGACGGTTTTCAATTAAAAATCAACTCAACGGAATTGATTAACTGCTAAAGGCAGAGTCACCAAGTGACACGTTGGTCCCGATTGATGCTGCAAACGCCCAACACAGACTCTTAATAATTTTTCAGAATTGTAATCAGAGAAAGCAGTTTTAATTTGCTACGTAATGCTTTTCACGGCGTCGCTTCATTTTCTGACGCACGGCTAATTGCAAGCACGCTAACTTTTATCCCGGTTTTTCATTTGTGTTTTGTTTTAACTGTTTTTTAGTATCTCGGCTGTATTCAGAACTCATCGCCATTACTGCGCGTGCACTGGGTAAACACCCTTCATCTGAGTGTTTTCTGCATAACGCGTAACAATCTTGAAGATAGCATCCCCACCGGCGTTGCATTTATACCTGTTTCTCAAGCACCACCCACACCAACCTGACAACGTGCAGTTTGTCTAAATGGCGTCCGTGCTCAACGAAATGAGGAAACACGTCATTCTGCTAATGTATACTCGGCGGCGAGAAACGGCTGAATTTACCTTTGTCAAAACCAACAACAAATACATTACGTCGCCGCTGAGCTACCCGCGCACTTCACGTCGCATCTCAGGGAATTGTCCGGTGCAGATGACGTCTGCTGACTGTAATTGTGCTAGCGATGTAAAATGAGGCAGATACTTGAAAATCTCATATTTTCAACGTTCATAGTGTATCAAAATGCAATGATGAGGATGGTGCGATTGTTAGTGGATGTTCGCAAACGTAAAGTTTTTCACCGCTGCAAATTTAATGATTACAAGTTTACCAGCGCGCATTCGGCTGCGCGCCTGGAAAGACACCTTTGCAAAGGACTAAATGTTTCAGGCGCTCGCACCGCGCACGGCGTACACTTCTTACCACCTCTTCTGTCTACACTAGAAAGCTTTTACTTTAGCCATAAAAGAAAATTGAAAAGTTTCAATATGGTGCTTAACAAAAGATCGTCGCGCTGACGTGTGCAGAGGGTTCTTTTTTCTTCGTTTCGCCTCAATTTATTTCCGCATGCGCGCGGGGGGCGAAACTTCTTAAACGATTTATGATCCATTCATTCATCGCTTCGATGTCGACTTCATCGTCAGCTCGCACCTGCGACATGATCGTTGTCAACCTCATCGGCCTCCAGCGTGACATTACAGACTGTGGCAAACGGGCACTTAATATGTATGTATAAATTATACTTTGATTAAGCTAACAACGTGGAACCGACTGTTACTGCCGCGGCCCAACATTCTTCAAAGTATATTGCGCGCCCCATCTTCACGGATGGGTTTGCAATCCACGCCTCTCTAGAAGTACCCTGGCAGCGCAAGAGTCATTAGGTTATTAAAAGCACGTCGCCCTTCGTCATCGCCACTTGCTGCGTTTCATCTCCTCACTCTGTTCCTATTATCCTTCGTTTTACGAGAAGTTTATAATTCACAATGTTATAACAATGAACATTTTTTAATACGTTATTTAACGATGTGCTTTGTTATCAGAACATAATTAACAGTATGCTAAGTAAATTTTCTTTGGACTATGTAACAAAGTGTTTTGCATTGCCGGGGTTTTAACTACAATACGATGATGGAATTTTTATCATTCAATTGCGTTTACAGGAAAAGACCGAACATTTGGGTTACGTGCGGCGATGCGAGTCGAGAGCAGGGGAAAAAATAACGCCATTCATATTTGCAAGGACGAATGTGTCGTGCAGGCGTTCATGAATGGACTCTTTTGTGCAACTAGCACATCGCCCGAATGTACGTGGGGTTGGTGTGTGCGTGCGTGCTCGACGCCAACGCGAGCATTGCGGGCATTGATTTGAATAAAAAATGCGAAAATCTGATTCGATTTGAATAACGCGCAGATGGATAGATTGATGTTGGCCCTCTTCCCGCGTGTGTATATGTCGAATTCCGGCACGTCGACCTATCGCAGCCCTGAACTCACCTGGAATTGTAAAAAAACACGTACACTATACTCGTAAATATAAAATACACTCGTTTTCCTGCCGCGATTTTGTAAACATTCTGGAAATTCTTAATTACAAATACTAACTAGCAAATCGTTTTATTGGTTTATTATTAAGTGCTTTTCTGCATAGATTTTCCGCTTTGTTTGCTTGATTCGATATAAATTTTGCGCTTATGAATGTGTTCCCAAAAAACTTCAATCCGCAAATAGACGAGAGGATGTTTATCGTGCCGCGCGTGCACGAGTACAGGTTCTAATCATATTTATTGCAATCGATTCGATTTAATTACTCCTTGCGTGTGTATCCGGGCAATTAAAGCGTGCACGCTCCGTTGGTTCTGCTGCGCGGCGCGAAACTTCGTCGGGTTGCGCAACGCGAGAGCGGGTCATAGATTTTCCGAAAACGTGCATGCGCCACGGGCGTTTACACCCGGCCGAACAAGATCGCGCGTAAAACACGCAATCCGAATTAATCGTTACTCGCTTTTCGTTTCCGGCAGCAATGTTGTACACTAGCTACTTCCCCAAAACTGGGAAATAAAAAATATAAACATTTTTTCAATACAAGACTTGATTCCAAGTGTAATTTAATGGCGAAGGCGGTGCTGCAACCACACCAAAGTCAACGCCTATACGCTGAGCCAAAATGAAACATAAATGAGATGCGTGTGCTCTCAAACGTCACCCGTCGACGGTCGGTTAGGCAAACGAAAGGGGATGTGTGCATGCACAAAACGCCTCACCTCCAGCCACTTTTTCATCCAGCAAAGCTAGAATGTTTGCAGCTTGCCGACTTCTCGTTCGCCCAGCGCATACGTTTTGCTCGTACGAGGCATGTTTTATATGCCGAACAAAACGCAATTCAAAGATTTACATTTTTTTTTTGCTGGTAGCGGCCTCGCTCTCGCACTGTTGATGTTGGGGCGTGGGCGGCATTTTATGCGACGTCGTTTTGATGTTGTGTAACGGTTGTGTGACGCTTAAATGCGGGGTGCGGCGGCATTTGGGGTTCTAACCTTCGCATTTGGCCGCACAGGCGAAAACAAATATTAGAAGGGCCACAGCGCAAAAAAAAATAACGGCCGTATAGCCTTTTTATTTCCCGCCGCTTTCACTTTGTAACTTTGGAAAATTTTTCCACTTCTACGCCGCTTTGTAGAAGTCCGAGGCAAACTCAAAAATGTATATGTAACTTGTGTCGGGTTTTGCGAAATCACATCGTTGAGAAATCGTTTTAAAGTAAATGTTTCCGAAGTGCATTTCCCGGTGCGATACGTGCGGGTAGGAGGTAAAACTACTCGCAAACGAAACACGAAAAGCTAATTCATTATTTTTGGGCGGTGTGGCGCACGGTGGAAATGGAGGCGACGTGTCCCATTGTGTCACGTTTAAAGAGGACGACGCGAAAATAGAAAATATTCCAGACACATAACAAAAGAAAACCCTAACAACCTCTCGCGTTTCGCTGGGTGTGTGAGGGTGTATGGGCCATTTCGGAGATGATTTTCCTCTTTCTTCGTTTGCGCCGTGGCGCAGTTTATTCGAATGAAGCCACGGCGATGGCGGCGACGAGAGGGAGTGTAGTAATTTCAGTCGAGCGCCACACACCGTCGCTCATCCAGCTCATACATATTACTCTTTTATTCTAGCCGAATGCGCCACTGCTGCTCGTCGGTGCTGCAGCGCATTCCGACACTATCGTTTCCAGCGCTAGTGTGCGCATTACGAGCAGGTGGATAATATTTCCTCTTTCGCCCACGCGAGCGAGCGCATTGCGTCACATGCTGAACGAAAATGTAGCGCTCATCTATCGCATTGTTGTGTTTTTTATCTGTTCGAAGAAGATGATAGTGTTCGTCACGGAAATGCGCCGGCGGAGGAATGTTATCACCAATGCAGCTCGGCATGACGTTACGAGATTTGATATTTTACGGGCCGCTTAGTAGATTGCATTGCATGCAGTGCGCAAAACACTACTCCAAATTTCAATAAAAAATTATAAATTGTGATAAGCAAAGCACACACTGCGCGAAAAATGATATATTGATTGAATGGTTATAAACGAACGCATGTCCGGTTATTTACACGATAGAAATGCGCCAAACAGTAGCCGCCGGTCGTGCGTATACATGATTCAATAACAACCAATATTTGTCCAACAATGCCAAAGTGATTCTTCGGGGCAAAAAAAAACAGAGTAATTATTTGCATAACAATTGCACAACGAGCACAAACCACATTGCATTTGCAAACACGCATATGAATGCGATGCGTGTCGAAATCAAAACAATTTTTACGCGTAACGAAAACACGGTTCTGCGTCGCGACGTGAATTTTAATTGTCGACGCTGAATTTGGCGTAATAATTTAAATGATGGGCGCTACGCAGCGTTGATGAATTGTTTTATCGACGTCATCGAAACGTTCGATCGTTTCCAAGGCGCGACCGCCACCCCCACACCCAAAAAAAGCATTGGAGCAGCGAGAGGCAGAAATGTCGAAAAACAACACCTAATTGATGATTAAACTTCCGAGTTCCTTGCCCAGCGGGAGACAAAAAAGCTCTTTAGGCTTCCGGGTAATTAATATTCTTCGTTATTTTTTTCGCTTACGCGCGCGCGCGCGCGGCGCAGCGTAGACAATTCGCGAAATGCGAAAAACATCAGTTCTGCGTTCGCCCGATAATTTGTCATGCATTCATTAAATTATCATTAATTATATGCGCGCTCGCCGAAAAACGCACAGCCTCGCTTATTGAACGATGATAGATTATTACATGTTACTTAGCGCGAACAATTGAAATTGTCCAAGTTGCTTGTGACCATCTTGTGACGGCGCATTGCATATACAACATCCGTTTTGATTACATTAAGGAATTTATCATGATGATAACTCGAAACAAGTCACTGGAGTGATGAACGATTGCTGGGGGTGTGGGAAATGCGTGCCCGCAAAAAGAAGCCGAAATAATCCGAAAGAATAAAATTCGCGCGGCCGTATGTGTATGCGAAAAAATGCCCGTGGCTGGGCGGGGGCGGGATTGCTGCCGGCGCGCTGTGGTCGTGGTAATTCTGGCCCATTAAAATCATAAATCTCCAACTTGGCACTCGTCTAAAAGTTTAATCCGCTGTCGCTATTCATGGCGGAGATGTTTGTTTCGGCTGGCGACGGCACGCGCGCGCGCCGGGCCGTAGCACCCACCACCACCACCACCACCACCACCCCCTACCGCGCGATGATATATCATTATATCATACGCCGCCGCCCATTCTCGGGGGCCCGCCCGGAACTTCGCCAACGCATTTATCCGGGACGAAACAAAAATATTAAATAATAATTCACCTAGTTGTACATGGGGGTGTGCAAAGCGGTTCGGTGGAGCTGTGTAGCGCTCGGTTCCTGATCGGACGACCCGCCTTCCAATGTGAGCATTGCGCCTTTTGTGTATTTATACAAAACGGTGGGTTCTAAAATTTCGGCCAACGCACAAAGAGGCGAAATCAGCAGTCAGCAAGAGGACGACGAGGGAAAAGTGGTGGCAAATTCATCCAGTCGACGCGACGCCTTTTAAAATAATATTTATATTTGCTAATTGAGTTGAAAATTTAGCGTCAATATTTATCTTAAAATCTAAACAAATCCCTCTCTTCGCCAATTCACTTGGCAACTAACCCAGTTAGGAATTATGAAAAAGCAATATTTAATATTCATAAAACATTTACAATATTTTATTTGGATCGGATAAAATTATGTTTCAGGCGGTATGTAATCATCATGGAACAAACAATGTCATAAGGATAACTTTTCGACAATTTCGCAGCAGAATCTGACATTGCCGGCGGTGTCCTATTGCCGCAGTTCTATTATTTGAACGTCTGTAGATGAGCCGAGGGTAAAGCGCAAAAAGCTCACCCGCAGCGCTGTTTCAGGGATAGCATCCACCTAGTTGCCAAGGGATACGAAGGAAAAACTCACGCGTTTGGAAGCCATTCGACGCGATAATTTCGCCATTATATTAACGGCTTTTTGTGATCATTTCTTCCTGCTAAACGCGGCATTGATCGAAATTCTCGGTTTAGAAAATAATTTGTAATTTCGGAGAGTCCACGTGCCTCCATATTAATCGTACACAATAAATTGCGGGTTATGTCCCTCGATTTATATGCATCATGCCGGCGATCAACCTTCCGTTATGACTCCATAAAACCCACAAAGTGGACATTCATTTTTTAAATTTTATAAACTCATCATATGTGGTTTCACTTCCTGCGCCGCAATTTTTTCCATTCCTAAGCCTTCCGCTCCCATCCCGCCGGCCGTAAAAAACGCTCGGCATTTTTGGCATCGACGCCCGCGGGCAAAGCCTAAAAAATGTACATTGCCCATATTCATATTCAAAGGCCGTCGTCGTCCGTCGCCGAAGATGGCAAACGATGATTCCTTTTCATCGTGGGCGGCGCTTTTTTTTTTCTTCATGCGCTTTCTGCCTTTTTGGTTCGAGCGAAAGAGAATAGGACGAAAATGATCCCCTTGCTTCAGCGTCAAGGATAGCAATCCTAGATGGGGCGCGCCCAACGATGAAAGCAAAAACGACAACACTAGAGCGAGAGGAGGGAAACGCGTAATTTTCATATCGTTATATTCCACATGATTTGCTCGCTTTTGTTGCGTTTGATGTATGGCGAAGGTTAGCCGGCGCCGGCAATAACTATTATCCGCGAAGGCAATGCGCGCGGCTCACATTACCCAAATATTCCTATTGAATTATTTCACAAATAAATTCCATACTAACCAAGTCTCAATGTTATTCATCAAACATATAATGAATGGCCTGAAAAACAAATTGAATACCTTGTATACAATGCGCACAATAAAAGAATGCGACAATTTCAATAACAATTCGGGCGAAGCACTTGGAAATTTTTGAATTTGCTGCGGAGGGCGAAGGAAACCTTCGTCGCGGGCGTCGTCGGTCGTCCTTGGCATCGTTGTCGTAGCGGAATCGTCAAAGTTTTGCGCCGTTCATAAAAATCCTTTCGTTTAGCCCGCGCTCGCTCGCACGCTCGCACTAAACCACCACTCGAAGCCGGCGGGTGAGGACGAGAGAAAGAAATGCGCGCCGCCGGTATTCAATTTTATTGATCCGCACGCAGCCGAACGAACTTATTGTTGGAAAATTCCAAACCTTCCTTTTTTCTTTTCCGCCCGCCAAATAGCAATGAGGATCTCCCCGGCTTTTTCCTGCTACATAAATCGTCCGTCTCTAAATAGCATCTCTATTGTACAAGTAATTCATCCTCAAGGTCGCGCTATACTTTGATTATGATAAGGCCGTGCCTTAAAAGAGTCTCATTTAGTTATACATTCTTAGAGTAAACAATGTAACAATGTAGAAAGGAAAATTGAAGCGAGCAAAATGGCGCAGCCCGCAAAAAATTAAGTAATGTTAGAGGATGTGAGACAAAAGGGCGCAGCGCAAGAGAGGAGCACTTTCATATTTTCATATCGCGTGTCATAATACCCTAACGAGGAGCGCCGCTATCTACGACGACGATCGCCACCGCCGACGACGTTCGGCTCTACCGTCATCCTTTTTGCACGCGCACGGAATACGTGGAATGAGATAAAAGTACTCGTCGCAAGCGGATTAGTATGCATTGAAGTTTTCTCCGAGTGGCGCACGGCGAAATCTATTTCGCATGCGGCCGCCGGAGCCGCCCGCTGGCGATTCGCCACCTTTCTCTGCAGCGCAGAGCACCGCCAAAGGGAAGCGCTTATTGCACGTGTACACTTTCCTTCCCGGGTGTTTTTCCTTCGTTTCTTTTGGCGCCTTGTGCGCGAGTAGTAGATCTAAAGTTGTAGTGTGGACGGAGATGCTGACGACAACGGGATATACGCTTAAGACGCGTGTCAGACGCGTGCCGCAACGGGATGAAGAGAGATCAAGTTTAGTGGCGATGTCGTCCTAGACGGGGGCCCACCCAGAATAGCGCGCGCCAAACGAAAGCCCAAAGAAAAACATGGTGAAATTTAATTAAGATTCGACAAAAGGTGCTATTGTTCCCACTGGGCAAACTTGGCCGCCACGAGAGCGCATCCTGACTGAGTGCCCACATCGTCTACGCTTCCACTTGGTGTATAGAAAGCATGTGGATGGGTTATGTTGTCTCCTAGTCATATAGCCTAGAACTATGTACATAGCGGTTTGTACAGTGTGTGCTTGCGGCTGCAATTTGTATTTAAAATTTTCTTTTACCATCTCGACCAACGCGGAGGACAGAAAGCAAGCCCTAAGCTACTCTCTGTGCGGCGCGTTGAATGGGTCTATTTAGAACTTTGGACATTACGTGTGCATGTAGCACCCAGTGAGGAGCAAAATTAAGTTATAAATAAGGTGAAACGATGGAAACTTTTCCTCTTTTGGAGCCGTGATAATCTCCGCAGGGGATAAAATATAAAACACTATTATTATTATCGTGAAATAAACAGAGTAGTAAATTTAAAATAGATGAAAAGCAGTGGAGCGTAAAGTCGCCACCGGCGGGCACTATCAAAATAACGAATTGAAAACTTCATTAAAATCCGACGGTCCCGCGGCGCAACCGCAATCCGCTCTTGGGCGGTGCGCCCAAATTGCATCGCAAACATTGTACCAGCGCGCGCCGCGATAATTAATCTCATAATAGCGCTAAAAACGAGCGTGTATAATTGAAAAATTAAATTTTCTATAATTCTCGGCGGGCGGGAGCGTGGCCACTCGTCGGCACGTATGTGAGGGAAAAAATCTCGTACACTTCACAGCTTTGGAGCCAATTACTTTCCCAGATATAATCAAATAAAGTCATTCCGAATTTCCCAAGCGTAACATGGATAGTAAAACGAGGAGTACGCGTGGGAGGGCGCTTCATAACATTCCCGCGCCGCAATCCTTCCCGTCTGACATGCTTCGCCGCTGCGTGCTGGCGAGGAGCACACCAATAAATAGCATAAAAATACGGACACGTCGCCGACGATGGGCGTCGTACCTACATAATTGCACTTTGTTGAATTGAAAAACTAAGGGAAGCGAATTTAATGGCACACCACGACTACATTGCGTCGGCGTCGGCGGCGGCCGACGGGAATGTGAACGGACGTTAAATGAAATTAAAAGAAAAGGCGACGACAGCGTGGAAGAAATGGTACGTCTGTCGTCAAAAAACATTACTCCCTTGGTTGCATTTACTACATTGTCGACACGTTTGCCAACGGACGAGACGTGAGTACCCGCGCAAACTCTGCCATTAACTTCAATTAATCTCGTCGATAAATAACTGAGGCGGCGCGCTACGCATAGGCACGCAAATCTGTTGTTATTTTTAACTTTTGGTTGTACAATATTGTATGTCGCCTGGCCGACGGGTTGCGCGCGGGGGCGAATAAAGAAACATTTAATGTTGTCGGAGGCACCCGCGCCCGCCCGAAAAGCCATTGGCATCCGCTCTAATTTCTCCCCAAACGCGCCGAGGGCCGCTTCGGCTTTGCGCGTGAAAAAATCCATTACTTCAATTGAATTTTTTATTTGTTTCGTTTGATATCTCGAGCATGTGCCCACCCGAACGAACGCGTTCGCAACGCTCCGCTCGCACGCCTTCGCGCCATCAAATGAGGCAATGAGAATGAGGAAATCGCGAAATTCCTTTTCAGATTAGGTACAGCCGCTGCTGGAAAGTATCTCGATCGGAGTGCGAGAGCGCGCGCGCGCGTGTCGCTTCCACACCTCTCCGCCGGCGCCGCGCCGGGCCGCTTTGCCAAGGCGGCTGCCGTCGATGTTTTCGTTACTTCGCTTTTCCTCATCTTATATCCTTCGTCCTGTCGACTCGTATATACTTCATTCAAGTCACGGGTGTATTGGTGACGGGTTCCAGCTATGTGTGTGCGTCTGTGCGAATGCTGACGAACCCTCAACGAATTTTACGACCTTCATCAGGACCACGTGAACTGAATTTTATACACAGAGTTACACGCGAAACTAATCCATAAAGAATTTTGTTCTTCAACCCAGAAACGGCGGGCGTTCGTCTTTTTTTTTTCGCTTCTGGTTCTTCTTCCCTTTGCCTTCGGGGCATTTTACGTGCTGCGCCGCTGCTGGCGCTGCTGGTACAGCCACGCACAGTCCTGCTGCTTATCTATCCGCCATGTTTCCATCGAACGGAAAAAGATGCGAGAAAAAAAATCACACGACGCGACTCGTACGTATGAGGGAAAATAAAGGGGCAAGAAACACCATATACACTTTCAAGCAAAGAAAGAAACAGCGTTCCCGATATGTGCCGATGTGCGCTCGGATGAGGAAAAGTGGAAATTTCTTTTTGATAATCTCATCGCCAGCGGTTGCTGCGCGCACTGACGCGTGTGTAGGTATTGTGTGTACGTATAATGCGGTGGCGATTCGTTATAGCGTTGGCTAGCTGGCGGCCAACGCCATACCGCACCCGTGTTTGTTCGTTAAGTCTGTTTTAAACATGTTGCAATAAATTCGAGATATACACGCAGCCGCCGCCGTGTGCCGGCTGCTGCCGCCATACCGACATCTGTTACATTGACTCGACTAATTTCTCATTTCAGCTCCGACGGCAGCAACCAACGCTCGGCGAGGCCGAAAGAGAAAGAGGAAGGAAATGGCCGTGTGCCTTTGGGACGCGTATCGCGGATTTCTCCTCGCAGCACGCACTAGTGTCGGAATGATGAAACGCACCGCTGTTTTGCTTATTGTTTTTTACAATTACAAATACACTACCCATAAATAATAATGCCCTTATATAACATTTCATGCAATAATAGTACTTTGTTTGCTAATACAAAAAGTTTCAATTAAAATCGAAAAAAAACGGGTTTAGAATCCTTAAAAATGTTCATTGTAATACACCCTGAGCACAAGTGAGGGAAAAGGGAGGAAACAGCGTTTGTGGAGCGCTGGCTGGAATTAAAAAACTTCAACAGAAACAAAAGCCACAGTCCATCCATGCGAACCAGGCGCCAGGCATCCTCACATCAACGCACGCACGTATCATACACGTTTCCACATCACCTGCAACCCTCTCGGCCAGCAGCGGACCGAATCCGCGCGCTCTTCAAGCCCGCGCCGTGAAACATTTTCTATTATCCACCCCTTGGCAGGGACGCCCATACATACACAGCCAGTCGGCAACCACTGACAGGATGATAACTATACAAATTGGTATGCGCGCTCGTCAGTCCGCATACATTCGCATTAACATCATGACATAGCAAGCGCGTCATTCCATCAAGAACGCCGTACAATTCGTACGCATCTGTGTTTTCATATGTCTAGGTTGCACCTAAACATACTGTGTGCATATCACTCGATTTGGATACGCGGGGATGGAAATAGGAACGAGGGGGATGCAAGCGTTGGCAGAAAAACGAAGCGTCGCCAACGGGGGCGGCAGGAATTAAAAGGGTATCCTGAAGTATTCTCTGAATAGCGCCCAGGGAGCGGTGCGCGAATTTGCATTCGGCACCGTATGCGTGTGCACTTTTAAAGCTTCCCATTAAAAGTTTTCCACTCACTGTGTAGGTGGTGGGATGGCCGCGCGCACATCAACATATCCGTGAGGGTTGCAGACGATGACAAACGTCAAGGACTGCAAGGATAACGCTTACATGGCCGTGATAAATTTTACCGCAAATAATGTTAAAAGTAAGAAATATTTAGCAAAATATAAATACACGGTTGAAATGGTAGTTGAATTCAAATGTGGAATTAGAAGTTTTGGTAAATTCAGAGAATAATATGAAACGATTTGCAATCATATGCAGCGTCGGATAAGTGTTGAGTTAACTCAACTTGATATGAATGGTCATGAACTAAAATAGCCTTGGTGCACCGGATTAATTTCCTCCTGGGGATGATAATTGTTCGAAACCGTCCATTTCCAAAAAGTCCTCATATCATTGTTGAAATTTTCCATTTAATAACTGTATGATATTTTTCTTTATGACCAGTTCTAATTGACCCTGTTTGTTTAAAACAGGCAGTATACCATATTCCTTATGAAAATATTAACGCGCTGATCAAACGCAAACGCATATTCAATGACCGGCCTCAAATCGATAATTTATTTATTTTAATTAATGAAAACGGTACCGGCCATCCATTGACAAAAGCGCGGCGCAGGACCGACGTTCTGCCGGCTCCGCTGCCGCTGCTGACTCGACACAAACGTTTGCCCTGCCGCCTCGCCACGCACCATTCGTCCTCGGCTCGTTGCAGGCGTTTCGCTTTTGACAATAGAACGAACGAGCGAACAGCACGGCCGCAGCTCGTAGGGGTGGAAAGGTTTAATGTTTTCGGGAGGCCATTGTACTCGTGGCGCTCCGCCATGGTGATAAAACCAAAATTCATATATAAATTACACCCAGCTTTCGGCTCCAATTTGTGCGTCGATGGTAAACTCAACAGCAAACCCACGGCGGCAAATCAAAATTTGCCATGTCAAACGATCAAAAAAACTCTTCTTCAATTCTCCTTTCCGCGAAGTGGTAGAATTAAAACAAATAAAAGGCATTATGAACTGTCATGAAATCCCACATTGTGCGCAATCCCTAATGATTTCCCATCAAGGGTGGAAGTGGTCAGTGCGGTCAGCGTCCGCGACCACACCGTCGACAAACATCCGTAGGGCGGGCGCGTCGCCAATGGTCGCACGTATCCTACTAGCTTCGGGGACAGCGCAAACACATCGCAAGTAAAAGGAAAACTAAGTGGGAAAAATATATTCCCATTGGCGCGGCAGCGCGGTCGGTTTCGCGTTGCGGCTCGCTTTCCACGCACGTACGACAACAGCCCGAGGGGTGGATCGCGGCTGCGGGGCACTAATACACCCGGTGCAAGACGCTCGCCGAAAAAAATGTCCCAGATAAAATAAACATTATGCTAACGCAAACCACAGTCGGTTTGCCTTCCTTCTATCGACATCGCAAGTTCGTCTACGAGTAATTGTCCATTGGGGAGCTATAAATCTCAGATTTTACTTAGATTATTAACGATTAGTAGTAACGGAGGTAGCTTCTACCATCTTCCCAAAAAAGAGAATCGTCTGATTGAAGTGAGCGCTTTAAATATGAGTATTATGGAATTGGATTTGAAACTCACTTACTTCCCAAGGATATCGCCGTCCGTGTTATATAAGTCCTGCCGTTGTATTTCCAGATTGTTGTAGCACAATATCAGTGTTTCTCATGAATATCCATCCATTGTAATTGATGCCACTGCATATTTATTATTAAACACTTAAAACTTGCTACATTTTTATTTTACAGTTATACTTGAATCGAATCTCATTTAAATGTAATTAATTGGTGTTACACATCTCCGTTCGCAATCACTAAAAATTGATAAAGCATTAACTGCGGATATTAGCGATTTGGAAGAATGTGATGAACCGAAAGTGAGTCAGCGCACGGGCGTCGCGACGCATGTGACTGGCGCTGGCGTCGGTGCGTACTGACGACGTCGCTCGGTCGGCGCTCGGTTGGCTGGCTGGCCGGCTGGCACCGGCAGGCGTCACGACGCCGAGAACTGTGCCACTGCTGCTGCTGATGCTGCTGCCGCCGCCGCCGTCGCCGACGCCCCCTTCGACGCGACGCAACGTCGGTCGGGCGGTTGCCGCCAGCCTGCCTTACAGCGTTGATTCTAAATTTATTTTTTCTCGTGCACTGTGTATGCTACGGCTGCTGTTAAGATTATTTTTGGGTTCGTAATCGTGCAAAGTCGTCCGATGCGATTTGCGATTTGTATTGCTGACTTGGTGAATACACGTTTGATCTTCAAAGGCGAGGGCGGCGAATAAAAATGTCTCGCAAGAAAAACCTATTAATTTTAGTAATTTATCACTATTTCTAACCAACTTGAATAATTTAATAATACCCGAAGTTAGTATTTAAAGACCAGGCTAATTTCTAATTATAATTGATATCAATAAACCCCATTTCAGAAGGGAAGACATAATACGGTAGTTATTCATACGTCGCATGTGCACATTATCCATATTCCTCGACAATTATGTCACTCCCATGCTTAATTAAGACACACCAAACATTATTTACTAATTCAGCGAGTGGTATACAGATCGATACGGCAAAGCGGGAGGAACAAAACCGTATGAAATACCAATAGGCACCACACACTGACTAGCTTAATGATTAGTAACATATTACAGCGAAGCGATCCCACATAATTAATAACTCTGCCCATTGCTCATTGCGCGGCCAACATTCTGGCAAGGATAGTCTTCACGCTAATTGAATGAGAATCGTAAAATGAGCATTTCTATATGTGCGAAATATTGAATGTAAAATTAATACATTATTGTTCGCCTCCATATTTATGAGTCTTTAGCGAATGCATGCACTCCACTGGCGCTAACTGCTCATTCTAATATCGACAGAGCTTATTACCATCGCCAATGCGACTGCCGATGCCGTCAGCGCGGATGGGGTAGTGCCATTACCGTAACGGGCGGCGAAGGCGCCGGGCAACACCGCAATTTGCACATGTGTGCGTGCACATGTGTGTGGCTTTACCAGTGTGCGTGTTTTTCATCGACGCTTCGGCGAATGGTGAAAGTACTGGCGGCAACTATTAAGTTAATTGAATCAAGTATCCGTATGCGGATCGGATCCTGTCGGGCTTTTATTTACCATTTGCGTTTTATGCGATCGCCACCTCTCCTGGCATCCGCGCCATGCAATCGTGCGCTGCGGTTCGCCTAATACATAAATGATGGACCTTCGTTAGTCGAACGGAATATTAAACATGCGCGCCTGGATGCGTATGTATGTATGTTGTTTAATTATATCGGGCGTGTTGCTTATGGGCGCGGCCAGTAAATGCGAAAGTGTGTCGCGTTTTTATGGTAATCGACCTGTTCCTCCATGCACTGGCATTATCGTAAAAACACAAATGCTAAATGTTTAAAACCACAACCATGGCGAACTGCCACCCTTGTCTTATCATCTTAAAAAGCTAGCCGTAAAATTTAATGGTTTAGAATAAACTCGAGTAAAATTTGCTCACTTAAACGAACATAAAACTAATCGATAATTAATTTCTCGCACGTTTACACATGCATGATACATCTTGTTAAAGTATGAAAGTTGTCGAAGCACACAGTCTGATGTGCACGCGTCTGCAACTTTACCAAACCCGCGCGGCCCGGAAGGAGGGATTGTTTAGTGTGCACTTATCACACCATCCAGTCTCAATCTCCTCCTGTGGGTCCTGCGCCACGACTTACGGATGTTGAAGGATCTCTATCTCTCTTTGTCTCTCACTCTCCAGCTGTCACACAAAACACTCTTAGTCACGTAGCCGAATGGCAAATGGCCATAGGGTGCGAATGAAGCACATCTTGTACAATCGCTCGCATCTATCTCCATAATAGTGTCATTAAAATGGGTGGATATTCATAAATTTTTTTGCAATTTGCGTTTGAATTCATGTTGTTCTAGTTTCTAGTAGATTAAACAACAAACATTTATACGCGTCGTGCATCAACATCAAATCATACACGCCAAATAAATAGCACCGCGATGCGCCTCTAATAGTCGAATGCCCGGTGCTCGCCACCCACTCTCACTCATACCCTTACGATGTTTATTGGGCAAGCGTGCATTTGTTGTGCACGCCATCCCCGCCAAGCTTGATTGTCGTCGTTTTTATTATTGCCGCAGCATTAAAACGTTTTTATTTATACATTCGAGTTACTCGCGTTTTGTGCTGGGAGCGCGCGCACGCGGACGGCATACCGACGAGCTGCCGTGCTGCTGCGCTGCGGGGATGGATGGATGGAATGATGCGCGTCGACGGAATACGGAACAAGATTTCCTTCGCCATCTTTTATTATTGCCGCGCTGTCGCATTAGCGCAAACTCTGTGACGTTTCCGCGTTCATGATCGTGACGATTAAAAATTGCGATGGTACGAGTTTAATAACAACAAATAAATGAATATTTACCATTTATATTATGAAAATATATTATTAAGGATTTGTATAAAACACGAATGCATTTTAATGTCAACATTATGCTATTTAATAAAAAGGAAAATATTTATATTAATTATAGTTAAACCATAACTTGTTTACAAACATGTTACCACCTCAATTTATTGGTAGCGTTAAAAATCTTTGAAAATTATAATTTTTTAAATACTATGAGGATATGAAAATTATAGCTATGCGAGTGACCAGTGTAATGCATTAAATTGAACTCGATTTGCTGGATTATATCGCGTAAAAGGAATTGTAATAAATTTCAACTGTCTACAATTTTTTATGTCGTTAATTAATGTTTGATTTACATTTGGTCGATTTAATTGACGTAACAAAGGTGAACCGTCGTGAAATTATGTCAAATACAAAACTGAACTCGCATAATGGCATTTAATTATTCCCTTAATTGCAATATAATTAAGTCCAGCATACATCAACAACATAATTAACAGTCTGCGATCGTGTTATAGAAGAAAACTCATAAATTCGTAATTAATTCGGTCATGTTTCGAGTAATTTTTTTTCGTGTCGCACGCTTCATATTTTCTCTGCGCAGACAGTTCGCATAAATTACACGTCTCGTCTCAATTCAAATGCAAAGGTTAGGAAGAAAAAAATTTGCAAGTCGATATAAAACACACAGCATACACGTACGCCCACCGAGGGCAAATTATGTTTTTCTGAGAAGAATCCTTTGAGAATTATATGAATTAACTCAATCGTGATCACGACGACAATAGGGTTTTTCCCAATAGCTTTCTTCTGTTTAATCTAAGTAAATTTGTTAGTTTTTTGTGCTCTACCCAAGTAATTTTAGATAATCCCACGTATATTTCATAAAACGACTGGGAGCCTGCGAACGGCGCCCGGAGGGTGGGTTTATTATCGATGATGAAATTTCTAGAATGGGCCTACCGATGCGCTGCCGGCTGTATTCGTAGTTCATTGGCTAACTGAGTTCCACGAGAAAAATCATTGAATTATTAATGTCGTACGCCCCAATTCCAGTTCTACGCGGAACGACGCTCACACATACGCACGCCCAGCTCGTGCAACTCATATTCATACTGGCGGGGATACATATACTTACGTAGTCGGGCTAAAGTATTTATTATTCGGATTGCATGATGGCATCGCCGCTCTTTGAATAATATACTCGTTAAATTTTTTCTTGTGCTCGTCGCTAAAAATATCTTCGTATCAATTTAATATTGATATCGCTTCGATACTTTTGCCTCAAATATTTTAGTCCGAGCACTGCCAGTTATTTTCGCATTTTTTAGTAATAAACTTTTACACTGTGATTTAAGGAAAATTAGAGCCACATTTGTTACCATTGTATTAAATTTAATATTTTTATAGCATGTTGTATTTGCGGGCATTTCGTGAATGTGAATGTGGCCGGGTAGTAAATTTTCTGTTTTGCTGGTTTGCAGGATTTAGAGTGGGTGCGCTGAACGCCAAAACGTGCGCGAGCGGGCGCGCGTTGCCCCGAAAAAAGGACATCGGATTTATCTTCATTTTTATTGTCTAGTTTATCGCACATGCAACGTGGCAAAAGCCACACCGGCCGCTCGCGCCTCTCTACATATTGGCCCCGAGGTGTGGACAAAACGACGTCGAATGGCTTTTCATATTCACTCGCATTTTGACCAGCGACCACACAATACCTTTTTATCTGAACGCACACTGGTCTATCACAAAGCGGCCCAAAACTGCTCATTAATTATAGAACTATTCAAATTTTCATAGTTTATGTTTTGCACATTATTTAGCGGGTTTTGGCAGATGCAATCGATCCAAATGTCAACGACGCTCGTCCCGGTCAATCCCCAAAGTATTCGATATTAACCGTGAAATGTGTCCGTTCAATTCAATTCCGCAGCGAAAGTTTTCTTTACCTCCTTCACTCTCGCGTGTATCTGCTCAAATTTTCCACCTTCCTGCTAGTGATGGCCGATAGTGATATAGAACTGCTTCGGCAAAACTTTGGGAGATATTTAGCGAGTGGCTGCCCATATTTCACAACTCTCTCTCTCAAGCGCACGCTTGCGCGCAGACAAAAAGAAATACACAACATTAATATAATAACATTTCCGACGGTTTCAGTGGGGCAGGACAATGCCGAAACGAGTTGGCGCGCTTAGAAAATGGATGGACGGTTAGATGGATAGCGACAGGGATGATTGGATGAATGGCGGGCGTGCGGGGTTGAGGGATGACGGTTTTTGAAAAATCGCGTATGCATTTACATAAAACGCTACAAAGCGACGAAGAAGAAAGCGCGCGCGCGTCTTTCATGGCGCGAGCGCTGTCAATAAATATTAATGAACGCGAAACGGATCGGCGCTGTGTAAACGCAAGGCTGCGGTTCGGATTTGTGTGTCCTTTTTAAAATTTCACATGATGCGCACGGATGTCTACTACGCTGCATAAATCTTTAATGCGCTCGCGACTCGCGACTGCATGATTTCGCCCCGCTGGCTAATCCTAAACTGTTTGTCTTTTAACATTTTGCTTGCGCACGGATTTTATTCTCTCCGCCGCGCCGCCCAAAACATCAAAATATTAATAATACATTAAAAACATTAATTACGATCGTAATCTCGCTTAACTATGTGTAAATTAGTCTCGAAACTTTACGACTCCCCCGTCGAAGTGGTAAAATTCCGATAGAGATTGTCAAATATTAATTCCGAACCCCGGTCGGCGTCGGCGCGTGAAACTTTCAAGATGCCCGAGGACAATAGCGGTGCGAAGACGCCGCCGCCGCCGCCGACAACGACGAGGACGGTGCGCATGAGGAGGTCAAGGGGTCTCGTTGCGAACAAATCTGTCCCCAAGTATTTATCTATAAATATTTATGAATTGGAATAAAGCGAGAGCCGGACGTCGACATGAGAAAGGAGTCTGGAAGGAAGCAGGTCCTTTGTCATCCGTCAACGACATTGGTTGCCGCATGCATTTTTCGCTTCAGCACGACGATGTCGGGCACGGCGAAACTTTTTCGTGGGCGAGCCTTTGATGCCCAGACTAAACCGCTGGCGCGCCGGCCGCATCTCGCCTGCAGGCGACGCCATTCGAGCGTTAATATAGGCGCGCGCTATTGCATCCTGATCCAGGAGGCCATAGTTTAGCACATACTTCAGTACAACGCGGCAGCGCGGGGGTGCATGCACCTCAAGCTTTCGCACAATAGCATTGCGAATCGATGCGGGAGAGCAATAACTCCGATCGGCAGCGCTGCGGTGAGTGGAGGGCGGATCAAGCTATGATGCGGAAAATAAAGAAAATTTGTTTGCGCTCGCTGCTTGAAATGAGTCATGCTGACTATGCATTCCAGTACGTACACAACGCATGCGGAATTTTCATATTCAGCATGAAAGCAGCTAATATGTACGATGTATTAATTTCGAAGCAATTCCATCGAACGCCGTAATTCCGCGAAATTATTGTCGCTGCGCATATTAAATCCATGCGGGTCGATTTCTGCTCGCGCTCCGTGTGGGAATATATTATGACATCAAAACTTGACATGTAACTCCTCAATCGTGGCACTGGGTGTGTAAACGTCCTCCTACATACCGGTTGAGAGGTAGTTGCATGTTGCAGAATGAATGTGTGTGCCGCAGCAAGCGGATCGCAAAGACGTACTCTCCAGCGTTGCATGCTTACATTGAGATGTACATTAATTAAGCATGTATGCGGCGTCTTCCAGCGATGTTTGGATTTATGTTGACAGCTAATAATTTTACGGTCGTAAATTGCTTGATTATGTTAAGGGCATGCACGCCCCAAAGCAAGTACAAGTCCTCAATTTAAATTTCTAATTTGTCCTATTGATATTAACTACCACTTAGGATTCCATTCGTAAAATATTTAATTCGTAATATATTTTTCACAGATTTTACATTTTATACGAACGATGCAAATATGCACAGGCAAAGTGTTTAAAACACACTTTAGACGTGTAGTTCTCATTGCATAATATCTTTGACATGCAAAACTGCATGCGAGCTGACAACACACCGAGTCAGTCGATTTCTGCCGATGCGGGTCGATATGGGCAACGTCAATCATCCCTTTTGAGACAGCATTCTGCATGCGTATGCATCGGTGCATCTTCTCAGGAATACACGTCACCCGCTGTGCTACGTCTTTTTCATATCGCATCGTTGATTGAAGCGTATCTACGATTGAATGAATGTCACAATAATCTATATTAAAATATTATTTATCAAATATGAATAATAAACAACTCAATTTTTACAATCAGAATTTAATTACACGTCCTTTTAAAATATCCACGTTCATTTCATCTTATAGACGCCATACAAAGCTCAAGTTTTCAAAAGAGAAGTATCCAGGACTGCGGTAATAAGGTCGTCGTTGCCCCGGAGGAGAGCGACGCTCGACTTCGTTCTTCTTATTATAAAACCCACGTTTTCGTAAACTATAGCACTGCCATCGCCGGCGCCATCATCACCATGCTCATCGTTTTGATGTTGCATTCTGTGCTGCATTCGTCACGTCCCGTTGCATCTCATTTTCTTCGCGTGCGCCACCATGTCTTGCTTCCGCTCGCGCAGCTTCTTATTAAAGTTGGTCGTCCTCAAAACGGCAGCCATGGTCTTTACGCCCACACACGCACGTTGAGTTGCAACTCGTCCAACGCTCCAAGATGGGATTTACTGAAAACTGTAAATAAATTACACGCGCCGCAACCAAATAAAGAGCGAAAAGTCTTTGTGCGTCGAATTTGGTGAGAAATTGCCTCGATAGACTACGGTTAATTGAGTTATTCTGTGTATTGAAAAATGATAAGATTATTTAGTTTGATGATCTTCCACTTTGATCACCCAGACTGTAGTCTGGCAGTTTTTCAGCGTAGAATATTGACTTTAATATGCAAATGTTGGACGAAGTAATCGATGGAAATTTTACCGCCTGACAAATTTTCGGTGAAACTTTCAGGCGAACTGCAGCTGAAAGTATGAGCAAGAAGATGAGTGGTATTTTCATCAGCCATAGTCGTCTGGGAGCACTCAGATGTATCATTCGTAATTCATCTACCGGGAGTAATCATAAAACATCGAAAAAGACCCCAGCCGTGTAATGGAATCAAACTCGTTCAATCAAAAATTGAAATTGACAACATATCGCTGTGGCGCACAATTTCCATGTTCAAACTTGGATAATTACTTTCGCGCATGGATATGCGTTCGACAGCTGGAAACTGATGCATGACGTTTAATAATTCGGCATTATGACAAAGAATCGCGGATGGATGATATGCGCACGGCCAGATTCAGTCGCCGTGGGCGCGCGCTGCGCTCGGCAAGCAACGCAAATTAAAGCGACGCAATGGAATTTCAATTAAATCGCCAATCGACCAGTAATATTTCTTTGAAGTTACAACCGAAACGAATTGGAATCGCACGCGTCGGCCGCCGCGAAGAGGGAGAGGCCGATTGGAACGCAATGCTCAAGTTTGTTCATATTTAATCGAAATAATTGTGCCACGCGTACTTCCTCTCCACCGCCCGCGCCGCGAAGAATAAGACGAAGAGAATATCGTTCTCATTTGGCACGTACCCGCCGCCGCCGTTGCGTCGCCACTCCATGAAAACCGAAAACTTTATTCATAAATCGAATAAAAAGGAAAGCCGGGCGACGGAATAAAATAGAGTTCGAAAGTTGAGTGCCTCGTTCTCAGCGCTTGCAAAAAGAGGTGGCGGAGCGCGCGCGCCACTCGCCCACCGAAAACACAAGAGAGAATTAATTAAAACGTAAAAAACTTCCACTACAATGCTCCAATAATTGTGAATTGCGTCGGGCGCTATGCAGGGCTTTCAATACCAGCCCTTCGCCAAATATCCATTCGCGGATGGCGGCGCGGCCACCCCGGCAATCAAACGACATGACCGCGCACGCGAACTATGCACCATTATTGCTGCTAGTGGTAGTGGTGGCGAGGCGGACTGTTTCGACGCTAATGAATATTCATGCTTTTCGCGAGACAGAAACATTATTATTTAACTGTAGAATTATGTGCGTCGCGCGTCATACATGTACACTATGCGCAAATGCATCGTCAAATTTAATTTGAAATATGAATTTTCTATAGCCATGCATGGCCATTTTCGGCTCTTTTACATTGTTTCATATGCGTTTTAATATCCGGCCGCGAAATGGTTTTTATATGTCGTGCAAACCGGTTGGCGAAATTTTTATCTCGTCATCGAATGCGAACTTCATTATTTTAATGTCAGGGCTTGCTTTACGGTTCGTTTTTTCGCAGTGAAGCGTTGCGATATTTATATAAATGACAGACGAGAGACAAGTTTCCATCGGGTCAAGTGACTAAAGTGGAGAGGACGAACTTCTGAAGAGTTTTAAATGATTTTCCTTACGAAGTGCGCGCGCGCGCGCGCGCTGAAGAAGTGATGAATTCCTTACAGCATTGCATCCTCTCTGCATCGTCGAAACCTTAAATCTCCGACGGGGTAATTTTATTTATTCGTGTCACACGACCAACCCGTAACTGGCTACTTGCTTTTGCGTCTTTTTAACTTTTCATCCCCATCCGATTTTGCGAAAGGCTCGTATTACTCGTCTATTCACGTTGACTGACTTCCAGCATTGGCTTTAATATCCGTAAATCACCGTTGCAAATGATCGCCGAGGAATATTTACTAAACTATAGAAATCGCCATATCGTAAGATTAGCATCAAAATTTAATTAAAATGGATTGATTTTTAATGGATTTTTGCTTGGTACATTCCTGTTGGCAATTGTGCCAATTGATAGTTACATCAAGGATGCGCCAGCAACGTCACGATGCACTCGACGAGCGACAGCATTCAAAGCGGTCGTCGTTTTTGTGCGGGCAAACTTTTTCGGCTGCTCTGATGCGTTCAATCTCCCCCGTCCGTCGACGGCGCGAGACGAAAATGGAAGTGGTCGGCAACTTCAGCGCGCATAGCTCCCAACGAGGATAACTTAATATCGGCTTCAGTTCGGGCGTAATCAAGCAGCGAATAATGGCCGTTGGGTTTTCGCTTTTTCTCCACTTTTGATCAGGAAACGTCCATTATTGAGGCGTAACAGATGATATAACGGATGAGGACGACGTTGCCGGCGACGTCATCGTCGTCGATGTGAGTGAGGGGAGTTGTTCGACGAACGGTTATTGCCTTGCACTAGCGACGTGGTTCATGGCCGCATCCAACTAATACGTGCATGAAAGTAACGGTTCACGTACACACATCTACTTTTAGTTTGGATTAGTATCGTATAGTATAGCTTTATTTTGTGCAACAAAAGCACTGAGCGAATCGAATTCGCAATCACTATCACGCTGTTATCTATAATTCAAAAGTTTGGGTTTGTAGCTCATCATCTCTAAACTACTCGAGCAGAGTTTTATCATTCTCATTTAAAGGAAAAAGAAATTAAGTAATTCACAGCTCAAAATATTATAAAATTTTTTGGTAAAGTAAACAGGCAGTCCTATAAGTTCACGAAATACCATACGTCATCTGCGTGATGGTAGCGATTTCGTAAAAAGTTTTATATGTATTCTTCTCAGTTCGTGCGCATCGGCGCACCGGAGTTATTTGTGTCGATGCGAAACATATCCATTGCCATTGCGAAGGCGCCGGGCGTACATGCCCGCGCATCACCAAGGGAGTAATATTTTACGCAAGACAAAAGTTATTACAGAATATTATCACATAAAACCCCGACTTTCTACTATAACTTTTGAACAAACCTCAATACGGCCGGCTTCTGGCTATCTGCAAACACGCGTCGCATTGATAAATTGCAACTGGCATCAACGAATAAAAAATGCAGCAAAAATCATTATCGAATCTCTGATAACACAAAACATCTTCGAATGCAGTTTAAATTAGCTTTTCTTTACATCTTGTTTCGTGACAAATCATAGTTGGTAGTGAAAAATGCAGTGGCACGCAGAGAAAATACCATCGCCATCGTCACGTGCGTTTTATGAAAAGTTTTCAATGCATCCGGCGTTGTTTTCGTGATGCCTCGCGTGCGAGCGATGCGACGGCGATGGCGTGAAAAGGGGTGTGTGTTGTCGCCGCATCGCACATGCCGCGCCCGAGGAATGTTGCAAGAGTGCCGCGCGTCACGTCATCCAGCGCGCACCTTCTTGTGTACTTTCCGGCAGCGGATCCTAGAAAAGGACAACGCCAAAATGCCAAGCGTGTCGCACAACATACCCGCAGCATATTCAGTGTATCGAGAACAGCATGCACTGTTGTATTTATTCATAACTTGTTTTATGCGTCGTTTACTTTCCGAAATAACGTAATTTGTTAGCCGAGCGCATCCTGCGGCGCACACCACACGTGATAATAATGCGATATTGATCTTGTACGTGCACAACACAACCCCATGAATGTTTGTTATATTTATTTAACACCAAAAACTTGCAACAAACTAGAGTTAAAATTTTATTATATTTACCAACAACCAAATAGCCAACAAAATGAAAAGATCCGCTTTAGTTGACGCGTGCAATCAACCGGCTTTTGCCATTGGCCAGTTTAATTGATTAGAAAATGGTGATTAAAGCAAACACGCCGTAGAGCAGCGCGCAGGGATACATAACGAGCGGCTGCTGATGATCCATGGACAATGCGGTGACGAAGAGCTTCGACGCCGACAGACTGCACCAGCCGATCGCGATCGATGTTAACACGATTCCGGCGTAACCCCTGCAAACATCGAGAAACGGGGATTTGGTATGGCATTTCACGCGCATACGTCGAGTGCGCATATTGTGACTGGCACAAAATAATGGCCGACCATGCACCGTCGAAAACAATATGCTGCACCATCCTAATAATACTCACTGCAGGCTGAGCACGACGTTGACGCCGGCGAGCGCGACCATCGGCAGGATGCAGTAGCCGAGCACGGTGACGACGGTGGCGAACGCCACGCCGCCGACCGACATCAGCGACAGCAGCGTCCACATCGTCAGGCAGCCCATTGCACCGATGCCGTAAATGTAGCTGAAGTGCACTTTGCCGCTCTGCAAACACATTGCCGTTGCCGGCCACAATGTGATGATGTCTAGGTATTCATGAGTGGGTGCGTATGTGTGGACAACAACATTCAGATCGTTAAGGGTCGGGATATGAAGGTGCGTGCTCGATGTGCAAACAATTGCGTTACGCGCGCGCCGATGGATAATGGCTACATTTCGATGGGGGATGGCTAGTGGTCCGACTGGATACTTATAGAGCGGTTGGGCGGGTAAGTACGGTTTATGTTTCCTTAATTCGAATGTGTACACGGTATTTACGGCCGCAGTAAAGTGCATTTTAAATAATTGACAGCGACAAATATGCGCTCGTTTTGGACGAAAATATTTGCGCCGCTCACAAACAAATTTAATGAAAAACACGAAGAGCGTGGAGAGCGCTTGAACCAACAACGCAGTGGAAATCAAATGTTTATGCGTTTGCACGTGCGAGCGCGTGCGAACGAACGAAACTTTCTACAAACGTATACATATGAATGATGTTTGGTTTGCGCGCGGCGTTTGTTCCGATATGTTTTCGTTCGCGCCGCGTGCTTTTTGCGCTTGCAATCTACGTCCCGGCTCTTTTTTCCGATCCTCCAGCAAAAACTAACATTTTATTGTGACTCTTCAATTAGCTATCCATCAAATTGAAAAAAAGAGTACTTACCAGCAATAAAAATCCACCAAACGCTAAACAGAAGACCGAGGGACCGGCAAAGTCAGCATCCTGCATGGCGGCCGCCTCCACACTGCGAAAGGGATTGAGCACCGTCAACGTCTGCAACAATTGCGCCCCCAGGCATTAGCAATGATTACGTGACGATAATGCCATTATGATGTGACCGGATATTTATACAATTAATGTGCACTAAACGGACTAAACATCGCGGCTGAACAACTACCGGCAAATACGCATCCGGCGCGTGCATTGGGGCGTAATGATGTTGCGCGAATTAATTGATTTCAATTTTAGATTGGCAGCGCAGTGCTGCTGGGATGTATGTGCAAACTCGAAGAGGCGGCTGGCTGCACAACGCACCTCACACCTGATGCCGCAGTAAACAGTGTGTAATCAAAGTGGGCGGCAATAGCCTCGGAGAGAGTAGTGAGTAAATCATTCATGTTTTCATAGCGAGCCATGTCAATACATTAAGCCCGCATCAATGTTAATAGCTTCGCACCAATGCTCGTCAATGTGCGCTGCAATTATTAGGAGTAACTTTTCATTAAGTTTAATTACAAACGGTATTATGTGGTTGGGTAGGATGGGTGTTAAAAGTTTTGTGATTTAGGTTTATTCTGATTGCATTTACTTTCATCAAATCTGACAATAAAACAGTTAACTGATAATTAAGCTTAATGTAGATAATAGTGCATAATAAATTGGAGCCATATTAATAGTTCATTTGCATAGCATTAGCAATTTTCCGAAATTCGGGGTCACATTATACCATCTACGTGACATTGGACAAAACCTTAATAATTTCCGTATGACAAATACTTTCAATTTATATTTAAAATATTCACGTAGGTAGGTTTCTTGTTTTTGCAGTAATTTACAGGGTTGTGAAATTTTCTGTACAGTTAGAAGAGACCTTCAATATATCATCCCTTAAAGCTCTTTGTATGGATTTTCCGGGGTTAGTTTCACCCCGATTTCGGCAGGTGGCAGTACCAAATTACTTTGTGGTGCAGGATCTATCCTTCTATAGAACTTAAAGGATACTATAAGTTCTATGATTCTTCCCTTCTAGGGTTGTACTCCTGTACCGAATAGAGAAAGGATCATCACGTCCACTAGATGCCGATACATGTATCGAAATTGATCGAAATGCGAATTGGAATGTTATTGCAACCAAATAAAATATACCCTGCGCCAGTTCCAAACAAATTAAACAATTGTGTTTTATGTTCCCTGAACTAATAATGTACATTGTAAAATCAATGATTCTGAAAAAAGTTCCGCGAAATGAAATGAAATTTAATTAATACTCACAATTCAATTCCTTTTATGTACATTGCACAATATATAATTACAGTTTTCACTCATTTTAAAGATAATTAATAAAACCCAATGAATTTGATTAAAATCCATACATTATTTACCCACTATTTCATATTATCATCAATATTACAGTTGTCTCCCACACAGTAATATATATTTGGAAAAAAATATGGTACAAAGGACTTTATGCAAAAGGTTCCTTAATAGTAAAAACCACATAACCCTTGAGTAATATCCATGAAAATGGGTGTTTTTCGGCCATGTCCTTACAGGCACGTAGGCCGCACGGGAAAGTTGCAAAACAAGCGGCGTATAGGATATCCTAAGCTTTGTGTCTGCGCATCCCCGAGTATGGCGCAAGTCGTGTGGATATGTGCGTCGGCGACGGGTCCCAAACGTACAAAAACTTTATACTACAAATAGCGTGACGCAGCTTCGTTCTCAGTCTCAGGACCTCGCTGGCGACGGAATAACCCACGGTTTGAAAGCGAACACTAGCTCGCCGCCCACACAACTAAAGCGCTCTGCTTCGCCGTCATCGTCGACGACGTTGGCTGGAAAGCAGTGCAAACAAGCGTGGGACACGTCTCCAAACTATGCGTTCTATACGTTTGGTTCCGCATGGCTTTTCGTCCTTTTCCTCATTCCTATCCCCGCCAACAAAAAAAAAACCCTTCTTATATTATAGATAGATAGATTCTGGGCTAGCGCAAAACGTGTTTATCGTACGTGCCGACCCTCCTCCCTTCATCACGCAATTCGCAACTAGTTAGGACTCTCGATGAGCGAAGTGTGGACGAAACGAATGCAGAAAGAAGGCGGACGACAAATCGAACCGATGCGATGGGAAAGGCGTTTTTGGCGCCGGCGATGAGTTAGTGGATGGGAAGTGCTGAATACACAGAGCGCGCTTCCATCGGCAGCGCCCCACAAACATCGTTCGCGTGGTTGTGGCGCTGAGACGACGACTCTTCGCCAATGTGGTATGTCGTGACCGGAATTTTCCCGATGCACGTCCTGCGTCCATATAATCGGTCGGCCCTCCCCTACGCTCCCCATCCTCCCATCGCCCGGTAGAGAAGTCTGCATTCCGTTGAATAGAGTGGTGGCATGAAGAGAATGCTGTCACCACACGCGCTCCCCGCCACACACATGCACATCGGTTGGCGCAATAACGTCGTCGTCCCGGTCGCGGTCAACCCCGAAATGAGCTACTCGGCCGGAATCGTTCGTTTCGCCGCGAATAATATCCCCACCAATGCTGCCCCGCAAAAGATATAAAATATGTAACTCGTGCGGAATACTAATGGCCCGCCGGCCTGCCTGCGGCTGCTGCTACTCGCCCGCCAAACGCAAGTTATTGCTTGTGACGGAACTAAATGTTTGAACGTTTACTACCGCCGGCCATAGTGTAAAGTCGTAAACACGAAATGATCCAGCTTCACACATTGATGTATTGCCGACATTGCCCGTGGAATCTGGACGCGTATTAAATTTCATTGAATGTATTTTAAAACATTTAGTCTCGCGTAGCAGTGAGATAATGAAGTCATGAGTTTGGTGGATGGGGGCGGTGCGTAACAGCTGCGTTTATTACCATATCAAAGGTATATATAACGGCTTCAAACTAAAGCCGGCGCCCGGCGCCGGCGGTGGACGGCGGCGGCGTAGGCTGTCGATACATCAATCATTCTGGTCTTTTCATCCTCGACGCCAACAACCCTATCGCCGACGCAGCGATGCGCGTATATGCAGCGCTCGCCCGAAGAGCGCCTCGTGTGCGTTGATGGGTTTTTAAGTGAGGGATAATCTCTCAGCGACCCACTCAATCTTTTATATCCCTTTGCAGAGAACGTAAATTTAATGAAAAATCCGGATGGCGCGTGGGCTGGATCTGACTAATATAAAAAGGATGACATTGAAATAAATTTTTGAAAAATTATATTTTAAAACCATTTACGCTAGCACTTTATACTGCACGCACGCGCAAATAGAGCAAATTCAATAAGAATAAATGTTTGTTTATTGAGAGGGCATTTTTCAACAAATTGGTGCAAATTATGCACCCTCGAGCGCAGAAATCGATTACAGCACGAATGCTAAACATGCACCATCGACCAGCAGCACCCACACATCAGCCCCCAAACCGATTGTGCGGTTCTATAAATGTGTACTTCCGTATAAGCACTCTAGTATTTTTCCAGCCGCTTGATACACTTCTCTGTTAATTACATAGCATGTCAAATTGTAATCAAGCACGCGACGTAATAAGATAACGTCCGCTCGCCCTTCCAGAGGCAACGATGCCGACCGACCCTACACGTCCGCGTTGGTTAATGTCGCCTTAAACTTTCTTAATGTTCACGCGCGCAGAAACTGTGTTGCGTTTCGATATCTACAATTGCTTGTCGTAAAACAGTCCTTGTTGCGCTCCAAGTGGGAAGTGAAATAGGTGATTCTTGTTATAGAGGTAATATATGTGCAATACATCAAGCCATAAATGACTGAACTATTTTTGTATTCAAAAGAAGTAAATTTCCCTTTTTTAAATTGATGAATTTAATAATATTACTACTTGTTTCTATTTTTATTCAGTGGACAAAGTTTGATTAAAATCACATTGCATTGAATAAAAGGGTGCGTTTAATAATAGCTTTCAGTAAAACAACAACACTTGGCATTTGGCAGAGTAAAAATTAACGACCACTAGCTGAGTAATTATACACTCTTTACAGCAGTCTAGGCGCAGTATTAAGCTCTTTAATCAAATAATGAATTACAATGCGCCATATAGGCAAACATGTAGTAGGCACGTAACCACTTTGCGCACGGATTGATTGTATTAATATAATGCAAAGTCATTAAAATGTCCTTGCGTAAATTTTTTAATCCATTTTGCGACATGTGAATGAGTCCCTATTTTTAAACTTTCATAATTATATTGCCGCAGTTTTTATTTTTGAACGTACATAATAAAAATTACCTTTATATTTATTATAAAACTTTTTTAATTTCAAATTTAATCTATATCGCAATAAAACATGGAGAGAATGCTTTTTAATATTATTGTTCGAATACAAGACGTTCTCACCGGCAGTCATTCAACGCAGTTGAATTCACCCTTGACACGTTCATCAAATATAATATAAAAATAAAATGCGATATGAGAGGCGCAATAAAACCAAAATAAAAAAAGCATTTTTCGCGTTTGGCGCCCATACACGTGTCATTCAAACCGAAGCGCAAAGCGTTTGCTGTTTGGGGGTGTGGGGGGTAAAAGAGGGTAACATGTAAAACGTTTTATTACGTCGAGTCGCGAGGCGAGAATGTTGTGCGCGCGCGCATATAATATTCATACATAATATACGCTTGATGCAAGTTTATTGATATGAAGCGGGCGATGGGTTTTGCACTACTTTCTTTTTATCCAGGCGCATGCAACTCGCGCAGGATCAACAAAATCAATTTGCGCGCATAAAGTCGCACAATTTGTTGATTATAACTATGTAGATGAGAACCCCTCCAAGGGAAATTCGTTGTTGTATTTATGCCACTCTTACAATTTCCAGACTGTAGCAAAAAAGGCAGCAAATACAACAATGGAGATGTGCGCGAAGATTTCTGCGCCAAAAACATTCAATTAGTATCTAATTAAGACCCACTGCGTGCAAGTAGTATGAGCGTTGCGACGCAATTTCATCGGAATTTGATTCAATTACGTCCGATGGTAAATAATTCATGGACGCGGCGGCGCCCTCGCTTGCGAAATTGAAATGTGTTCGTTCATTCGTTGTTCGTTCGTTCGTTCATTCGTTCGTTCGTTCGTTGTGCTCGGTGTTTATCTTGCCGCTAACGTCTTAAACAAACGCGCAATTATGTCGCCTAAAATCGCGGAAATTTTGCGCGCTGCACAGCCTCCAAACTCTAATATCCGCTCCATCTTTACGCGCTCGTCTCCGATTGCTTGCCGTTAGCGTTATTAAGGTAAACGGCCGGCGACTTATTTTCCTTATTCTGCAACATCTCACATAACAACAACGCATATAGCTATAGACGACGAACGGAATACGCGGCGCCTCCGCCTCTTCTTCCATTTCTTGCGCGAATGTAAATAATAAATAAGCTTTTACGATTATACGCGCGGTGCCATAAATGCCGACGCAAAAAGTGCGTTCGTGTGGCGCAAGAAATGGCAATGTAATTTTATTATAATGTTTCTTTATGCGTTTTTATGTATTATTTCGGTTGCGCGCCCGGCGCCTTCGCCTTGTCCGGCGGCCGTAATTTATCGGGCCAAGTTTAATCCTCACGGCTGCCGTAAACGGACGAATAAAAGTTGTTCGGCGCGTGTGCACACTCGCAAACCCACCACACACCCACCCAGCGCACGTTCGCTCGCTCGCGCAACCCCGGCGGTGTTCTACAAAAGAAACTTGTCGCTTGTTAGTTGCCGCGCGCGAGCATGCCGGCGCGCACAACTCAAGCGCACGAAGAAGGGACACACACCCCCCACGCTACGTTCCAGTTTTGGGGGTGTTTCGTACGTGCGCAGGGTCTGTCCGAAACTGATAAACACTGTTTAACACCAACACGTGCCTTTTCCGCCCGTCTCACTCGGTTTCTACGCGTTGACAATAGTTTAAAAGATGCTCAAATTCGGAATAAAATACACAAAATCATAAACGTAATTGGAAGTAATCTAGGACGTAACATATTGCAATCCGATTCGACATAATACAGTAGAAAAAGCTCCATTTGGCGGCGCACCAAATTAAATTAGCGATCATATCGTATCGCATTCAGCTCGCCGACGATTCGTATAACGGTCAAGAGCAAATAAATGGTTCGTCGAGTCATCTCGATGTCTTCGATTGCTTTCGCCGATGGGGCTGCGCGCACGTAGATAACTCTCGCGCGCGAGGGCAACGACAATTCATCCAGCTGAACGTCCTGCGGTGGCGCATCATCGGCGTTATCTCCTTCCTCGCTGTCGATTTCACGAAACACAACAAGAAATCACGTCGCTGCCGGACGGACGACGACGTCGACTACAATGCAAGCGAATTGCGGCATGCAGTCCGGGACGAAAGCATCTTGGCGCACGCTCAAATCGACGCTGCTATCGTCTGCGGCAGGCGCGCGCGTGCCATGGACCCGAGTTTATCTTGGCCAATTACCCGTCGCTAATTGCCGTGCGCTGAAGCTTGCCGGAAACTGATTTAGTGCTCGCTTGCACTTCTTTTATGCAGTTTTTGATTGAAAATACCCTACAAATCATGTCTTCATGCGATTAATCATTGATTCAGCTGTTCAGCCATTGTACGCTCAAGAAGGTAATCTCATAATCGAAAAACGGCCGGCTTCATCCTTCTTGTTAACGAGCGACAGTCGGCAAACACGTAAATCAAGCAAATAATAATATATGATAAGCCTACTTAACTTGTTAACGTCCCCCCACTCACACACGCACACATGTGACACATGCGGAAAGTGGGCATGCCGCAGATTACTTGTTAGCCGGTGTCCTCGGCTTCTGGTGCTGCGAGCCGAGGGTGGGGAAAGGATATCTCAGTTCGAAACGCAGCCGAATCCCACGCGGCACGAAAACATCCATTAGAGAGCGGGTGGGGGGGGGGGGGGGGGGGCGCGGGGGGGGGGGTTTGCTGAGAAACACCCCGAAAACACCCCCCCCCCCCCCCGGCG
>JARJDR010006768.1:0-17752 GCA_030264135.1 Myllaena sp. GC000078 | reverse complement strand
GCAAACGCGAAGCACACGTTCCGATCCGCTTGACTTGGCAAACCGTTTTCGATTGCATGAAGCGCTTGGTTTCGGTCTAAGGTGGATTTGACAACCAATTGAAATCCGTTGCAGTTATGAAATGCGCACGCAAATCTATGGGCAGTATTCTCAAAAACCCTCCTCGCGAGTACTTATACGTACTTATACACATTACATCTGGGTATCCAAGTGGCCATCGCGACATAGAGCACCGGCATATCCGGCTGTCGCGTATCGATACGCAATCGCGACAATTCGTGCAGCGGCGCCAGCACACGCCCGCTGGCGTTGGTGCTATCAAGTGTCGCTAACATCTTCCGTAACGATGGTAATTCCCCGAAAATACGACACTTTCACTTGTTTCGAATATTACCATAAATGGGAAATCGAATATGACGCATGTGAATTGAAATTTACTATCAAATGACTAAAGTTATAGACGTGCAAGAAGCGAATCTGCTCGTTGTCTCAGTGACTTGACGACCTTGATGGTCACTGATTCGGGGCAAGGTCGGACAAACAGCCGAGCCGCTACGCCACGAAATCGTATCGATCTTCGAGCAAGAGAGCCTCGAATTAGATACTCATAAGGAACTGGCCATTAATAGACAGGTTTGTCGCGGCCATCAAATCACAGAAGACGCTTAATGATGCATTAAGTGCATGAATGAATCACACCGTGTTTTTTGGGGGAGGAATTGTCCAACTTGATGATGATGATGATGTCAACACGCATTTATGTACTTCTTGCTAAATGGATAATTGCAATCGCGTTTGTTGTTCGTCGGTCGCATTGGATGAACATACTTGTTTTATTACCAATGCCATATGCAATAAGTATGCAATTATAAGTATACGTTTTGCAAGAGATGCTTGCGAGTGTGTGTTGTGTTCGTTTTGCAAGTCGCGTTTCCCTATTTGTCGCCGAGCCCGATTCGCCGTCGCGGTCGCACGGCGGCTGACATAATAACGTGGGATAAATTATGCCGTTTCCAGCAAATGATATACACAAAGCGCGAGCGGATGTGTTGCGCACCGGACCGGTCCGAAGGAAGAATATCTGCAGCGATTCGCAATGCTACGAGGGCGTTGTCGCAATGCTGTCGACGACTTTGTCTTCGACGATGCACACAAACACACAACCACTTAAAAGTTCACATCGAATGGCGCAAATTTCGACGTATGAAGAAACCTCGCGATTAGTGGAGCAGAGCGCACATACATTCGATTGCAGCACACGAACACACAAAAGGTTTCAAACTTTTGACTTCGACGTCGCCCGAATCAGTTACACGTCCGCCGCGCACGACTTTCGTTTTATTATGTAAAGCAACAATTTCGAGCGCGACTTATTATATTCATCGGTTGCATTATTTTTGCGCCGCGTTTGGTCACAAATGTAATTACGTCCTAAGATATTTTTCTGCTTCGCCATACATGGTGATGCGATTACGCGCACGCACCGGCCACGGAGATTTTGCACTGATTTTTGCACTAAAACGCACACTTTGGCAAAGTCGGACTTAACGAGCCGATCAACGGGTACGCGCGCGTTGTGGCCTCCGCACTGCGACTGGCCATAAACCGAGGGCGCCGCACGTACTCGACTTTAAAACTTAATAGTCCCTCTTCTTATTAAGGTAAAAGCAAAATGTTTCAAAGTCAAGTCGGAAACCCGTTTGATGTCGCCCGTTTTGCGCTAAGCGCGGCATGCGCAACGCGTCGAACGAACGGCAAACCGCGACTGCTACCGTTTAGCTGCAATCGATGTTCACCTCTCTTGAATCAAATCGCGACGAATGCACTATAATGAGTAATACGAATTATTAGTTGAATGTATACGCGGTGCTTTTGTTTAAAACTTTAAGAAAGCAAAAGTTGCGTAGCTGCATACGCTTGCGTGCGCGCGATCGAGTACCAAGGAAGACGACTTGTGCAGATGCACTGAACCGCTTCACCTGGCTGCCGTACTTCGTCGGGCGCGCTTTGCAAGAAAACGGCCGGCAGGATGGGGGATTGCCGTAGCACAAAAGCAAGAAGATGACTAAATCGACTGCGAAAAATGTGCGTGACGAATGTCTGTCGCACTTTCGCTGCTAGAAATGCTGGAAAGCGTCAAAGCGCCCAAGAAGAACTGTTATGACGGATGCACGAAGGGGACACACCGTTCGAAACGTATTTATCAGTCTATTTAACAAGAACAATGCCTTGCGCCGCGGAGACAATCATAATTGTAGCGACACGGCATACAGAAACAATCAACAACCGATACGTATAAAAACATATTTAAATAAATCGCCATACAAATGTCTTTATCTTATGGCAGACAATATTGCATTTCTGCATACCTATTTGGATCGGTTCACTGCCCCTTTCAACAGTCCCTTCATTCGTCATCCGGTAAAAATGCGATTCATAACCATCTATAACCATATTGAAAAGGAAACAAAGAACGGCGCCCACCGAGAGAAAGGTCGTTGCACATTGATTGTTTCTGGATGCGTCGACGCCTTCTTAATAATGCCAGGTTTTTGGCCTGCTAAACACCCACGCATGGATTTCGATGCCGGCGCATCAATCCGAATATAATTACATTCATGCATACAGATATAGCCACCAGGATACCCAGTAAAACAGTAAATATGTACATATGTGGAGAAATCGCACAAGAGACACGTACCTCACAGATCGTCGACTATTGTGCACGCTGTCGTAGCTCTCGACTCTGCGGCGTTTCGCTTCGCGGTCAGGCGAATGTGACCTGGACCGCGATCTCGAGTGGTGCCTCCTCCGGGAGCGCGGCATCTTGAATTCAAAAAGCATTTCGCTGTTAATACAGTTTACGCACTGCGCACAGCCACAGAGCTTCTCCACAGGACGCAGGAACACTCAAAATTTGCATGCAAATCTAAATTACAAGCCGAAATTAACACATAAAAGAATTTCGAGGCTCGAACTAAAGTCAATATGTTTGAAGTACAATTTTGAAGGATTCATATACATGTCAATCATAAGCAATTGTTTGTCGTCATGGGGTGCGCCAAAAAGGGTAAACGCGTAAGGGCACAACACCATCTGCGGCCATATTTGTTTGCTACTTAACATGCAATAGCATCCAATCTCCTATCAACGCGTCTCAAAGGCGGGCAACATGCTAGGCACTTACGTTGTCGCCCAGCTGGCCGAGCACCAGGTGCCACAAGGAGCTCAGGGTGTGCGCCACGCAATTCCAGGTGAGGCGAGCGGAGGTGTGCAGTACTTCACTGTACAGCGGCAATCCGAACATCGATCCAACCGGCAGTCGGTTGGCAGCAGGCGACTTCTTCCCCGATGAGGACGACGGCGACGGCGGGCTATGGATGCGTGGGTAGCGCGCGCCACGAGCGTATCACGCGGGGCGCCTCCTTGCGAGGGAGGGCCAGTGTCGCGGCCGAGCCAACGCACGCAAACGCACAACAACGAACACGGAAGCGCGTGAAACTTGGTTAAGTCGGGTCGTTTTGGTGGTGGGCCGTCGTCGTGGTCGCGCCGCGATGGCTTGCTTGCCTCGCAAACGCATCGGCCGTGCAGCGCGCGGCTGCGACAAATGGCGCGTACGTCGCGTATGTTTCCCAGAATGCCCGCCGCCGACAGGGTGGCGCTACTTTCGTTCTGTATAGTGGCTCCCCCTTGCGGAGGCCTTATACTGGGGTTGATCCATAAAGAATGAACCAAACTACGCCTATTTTTAACTAATTTAGCGTTGTTTAACTAATAATTAACTGTATCGAAGCTAGAAAATATCTTGTCTAGAAAAGGTATAGCGATTATCTGCTGATTTTGAGTAGAAGTGATAAAGTGATGCGAAAAAGATTCAAAATTTCAAAAATCACTACAGAGCCCTGTGATAGTGAGAGGGCGCTACTGTGAGGGTATTTTGGCGGCAACGATTCAAATGATTCAAATGAGTGGCGATGGCAGTTTCGATGTCAGCAAGTTAGTGGAAATGTGTGAAATTTTAGTGTGTTTGCGGCAGGCGGAAAATGATGGACGGCGGCGAACGCAACATCCTGCCGGCGGTAATGCTTGCTTTGGCGCGAGGGGGACCGACGCGCATGTACAGTATGCGTGCGTGCGCTCGGAATGCAATCGATATGCGCGGGCGCTTTTTCGGCGGAGGCGGCGTCGGCGGCGGTGGCGGTGCGCGGGTGCGGAAGAAAATCATCGCCTGCTGCCGCTCGCCACACCGGGAGACGGCGCCCGGACGCACGCACGCACGCACACCGTATTGTCCGTCCGTCCCGTCCGAGTGTGTCGCGCGCTCGTGGGGGAGGCTCTACACTCGCTCGCATCTCCTCACCAACTATTCAAACTATAACTCGCTTTCTTGACCGAAAAACACCCGCGGCGCAACGGAAAGTTTAAATGTTTGATTGAACATTTGTTGTGAAGCGATCGGAGGTGGCATCGGCGGCGGCGGTGGCGGCGGCGGCGCAGGATAACGACGGCGGCGCCGACGAGACGGCAGCGGCAGCAGCAGCAGCAGCAGCAGGCGGCGGTGAAGGCGAAACGCAGACGACGAAGACGACGATGGACGTTGCAAACGGCACGCCGCCTGTAGACGTCACCAGCACCACAACGCTGCTGACGACGGCAACCACCCTTAAGCAGCGCATCACCACTACCGCAGCTCCGGTGGGAGCAATAATCGAAGAGGCGGTGGCGACGGAGAAAGATGGGAGTAAATTGCACCATGAGCATCATCTTGGATGCGCTGCTGCGGTGGAGCTGCGGCATTGGCGCGATATGCCCAAGCATCTGCAGTTCAATCCCTATATTCATACTGGTTACCGGCCGTTGCTCACGTTTTGGGGATGCATCAACAGTTTGTTCTACATGCATAATGAGACGATCAACATTCTCACGCATGGTAAGTCCGCTACCTTCTAATTTTTTGTATTAAAACGCGCGTGCTAGATATTATGTAATCATTTGCTATATTTGCTAATTGTGATAACGAGCGTAGTAGAGATTTATATGCGCCCAGCCAGCCAGCCAGCGTGATTTATGTAGTAATAGTGTTTTTGCTGAGCAAAGAGCAACAGCAATTAATTTGCTATCATTGAACTGGTTTTTGCATCGTTTCTATAAATATTGCTTTCGGACCGAAACGACCGCAATATTGAAATTGAAATCGAAATAGCGCATTGATAAACTGCGCTCATTTTGTACCGGAAATCAATCACATCAATCCATCAAGCCGCGACCGTTAAATTTAGCCCATAGGACGAGGAAGCGCGACCTTGTTCATTGGCCCATTTGTTATTCGATTTGTTCCTTCAAGAAGAGGTACTACCGCATTGCTCGATATTTGCGTAATTCAATGTTAGGGACCCAAATTCGCGCTTCATTCAAGGTCCCGCGAAATCGATTTCGGGATGGTGTGTGGAATTTTCGTACGTTGCACCGCATTGCTCCTGAGTGTCATGCGCTGGCCCACCACCACTGCCACCACCCCCGCGTGCGCTCCGAGGCGTTATCGAGCGACCGGCCTCGTGGCTTTGGCTTCGAAAAACGGCCTACTATTATGAATGATTCAAAAACGGCCCGCCTCGAATACCCTACGTCTACCTATATCTAAATGAACAGTCGCAAAAGGGGGACTAGGGAGACCCAGATCGAGATGAATTATTCGGGCCGCTGAAGGTCATCATCATCAGCAAATGCGACACACGGCGCACGCGATGAATGTCAAGGTCAATGTGTGTTTCCTTGCGCCACACGCAGCGCTGCCGATCCTCTACATCCTCGCCACGGTGCCGCCGCTGATGCCGTGGCAGCCGCTGTGGTTCCTCTCCTGGTGCCACCTGCTCGGTCTCGTCTCGCCATGGGTGGGCAGCTTCCTCTACCACCTTTTTATGAATCTGGATATGGGCGAGAGGACGTACTGCCGCCTGCTGCAGGTGGATATGCTGGGCATTTGGATCAATCAGAGTTTTGGGGCTATGCCGATGGTGATGGCCACCACGTTCTGTCTGCCGCTGCTGATACGCTGGTCGTTTATCGTATCGTATGTGGTGCTGAGCCTCTGGGGCTTGTATAAGGTATGCGATGCAATTTTAGCGATTTAGCGATTGGTGATTGGTGGTTTTCAATAGGCAATGACTGCGTGGTCGCCGTGGGAGCGCCGTCTGTGCTTCCTGCTGCCGTTCGTCGTGCGCGTGCTGCTGTGCTTCATGCGGTATTTGAGTGTCGGCGGCGGTGATCCCGGCGCATTCACACACGTCATTCTCCAAGTAAGTGTCCGTCCGCCATTGATTTCCGTTACATATGCTGCCGTTTATTATTACGTTATGAAAGGTAATGCGCTTAACGGCGTCAAGGTCGTATTCTATTTTTGAAACACTTTAGTAATGTCAATATCGAGCTATCAAAAATTTCATTAATTAAAAGCATTTTAAAGTTAAATAAAGAAAATTTGCAGCGGTAAAAATTTCAATCAATATTTGAAAAGTTCAAGTTAAAGAGTTGTGTAATAATCGTCGCAGAGAAATTAACTAGACCCCTTCCCCCAAACACCTAGCACGCCAGCAATTAATCAATAATTCATTGCGTAAAACTGAAGCGCCAAGTAAAGGGGAGCAATGGATTATCGCTCATATTTACCCATTGGGTATATAACCAGTCATTTTCATCGCCCATATGTCACGCCTCGAAGGTGCCGACCTCGCAACACACCCACCAACCCACCACCCAACTCAATCAAACCCTATAATAACATGAATAACATACCCCAGCAATACAAACTACTATAATTCCATGGGAATATGTCGTGTCAGTCGTGTGTGACAATACATACACAATAGTTACCTTTGCCAAGCCATTAATTATTTATACGTGAATTATTCCTTTCGATATAAATTGTTTGTTTGGTGCGCGCAGGATTTGGTATCTGTGATAGGAGCGGCGATCGGCGCGATGCACATACCGGAGAAGTGGTTTCCGGGCGCCGTCGACATGTACCTGAACTCGCACAACATCATGCACGTGCTGGTGGTGACGGCCGTCTACTCGATGCACGTGGCGACGATGCGCGACCTGGCGTGGACGCTGCGGGTGGACTGCGGCGCGCCGCTGTGATGATGCCCACCACACCCAACCACTCATTCACCCGCCCACGCGCAAACGTTAGAGGTACTCAGTCTCAGTCAATACTTATGCAATTCGTAGGATTTCCCGTGGCAAATTCCTAGGGTTCTTGCGACGATGAGGGAGGAGGTTTAGTCAATATCTTCTTCTTAACTCCACTTCAAATTGCCTCCCCTTTTTCCCCCGAGCGAATAAAATTCAATTCGTCAATTACCGCTTTAGTTTCTCGCGCAATGTGCGTGGGCGATGCGATTGCGAATACAATGTACATAATATAATCCACTTCCAAAAACTATTTTCGATAAACGCGAGAAAGAGAAGAAGCAAGCGGCGGCAAGACGCGGTAAGGCGGACGAAAAATCATCAATAAAATACAATGATAATAAGTACCATTGCAATAATATTATTACTTACTATATTATGAATACCAAAGTAAAAGTAGCAGTGCTTATCCGCAGCAGTAAAAGACGAGACGATACTATTTAGTGTGAGAAATTGCGTTGAGTGTGAGAGTGTTGTGTTATCACATCTGTGATAATAAAATTATACCTAAACCATAGGGCGACGAAATAAGTCGGACACTCGCTGCTTGCACCTTGCATATAATACTGTGTAGAAGCCAGAGTGTACAAGTTGTTAGAAGAAGGAGAAGAACTTCCCTTGCAGGCTAGTGAGATATCAATCGATCGATACTATTGATTGCATATTTAAAAAACTCCATACACACAAAACACGTACAGTGATAGCAAAAAGGTAATATAACAACAATTTAGCAAAGGTGCTACCCCCGCACTTTCCGAATCGGTGCCTAACCACACGCTCTGCTCAAGGCCGAGATGAAGAGAAAACCCGTGTTTCCGAGGAAATTGCGTTTTGAGCGATATAGTACTCTCGCGCCTGCACGAAAATAGAGTCATTCAGCAATACGTGTACAACAATATGATATAATATGATACCACTCAGATGATAGTATTGTATACAATTATTAAAGGCCTTTTTCAGCCTTTTTAATGAGTAAATAATTAATTAACTTGCGTAATATAAGAGGAGTAATAATGATATTAATACTGCATGCCGGATTAGAAAGAAGTGTGCAATAAAATCTTCTCTTTCAAGTTTTTCCTATCTACATAATTAGATACTTATTGCAGGAATGCAATTTTAACCAATTTTATGGTTTGGCGAAAGTATTAAGTATTATTGCACGTATATTCGATCTTAGTACGATTTGAATTTGTATTCGATTCGACGTGAATTATCAATGATGGTAGTTTGTGCGAATAATAGACAAATTGTTACTCTGCTGACTACGCCGCGATATGTAATTGCGAATTGACGAAACTGTGATCTTGTTCTTGTTCTCGATTTTAACTATGATCCTAAGATGAACTACATACTAGTAACTATTGTATTCTTGAACCGATATGAGTTAATTGAAGCAAAAAACAAAACTAGTAATGCAATGCGTTTAAATGCATAGCAATTACATAGTACTTAGAGAAAACGAAAGACAAGAGAAAATGTTGTTAATTAATTAGAAATGTTTCGTAGGCAAACTTTATGATTGACTTGACTGTTTCATGAAATGAAGCAGCGCAAGAAAGTTGATGCAAAGCAAAGCGTTGGACCAGTTTGACGGCGGTAATAACCGTCGATTAGCGCGCACCCGAGAATGCTAAAAATTGGGCTAAAACAAACACCTAAGCGTAAAACCCTATTCTTTCAGCATTATTCCATATATGATATGCAAGAAGGGATAATGTAGGAACAAAAAATCATTAGCATATCAGCATCGATAAGTTTTGTGAAGAAACGCAATCAAAATGATCTATTTTGTGACGAATTTGACGAAAAGCTACATATTTGTTTCCCCACCAAAGATTATTTTTCAATAACACCCTTTAACTTTTAAAACCACGATGCAAAAATTTCCGCATGTACCTAAAGAGTTATTAATAAAGATTACCATACCAAAGACTGGATGGATGTATACACATAGGTATATATTTTCCTGAGAATGTTCCACATTCATTATTTGGTGACCTAGGTTTTTGCTAAATAACATTAAACACCATTGAAGGGTAATAAACCTTTTAAACTTAACCACCTAGAAAAACCCTATAGGATTCACACCAATGGATTCAACGTCTCCTTCGTGTAGCTCTTCACCCTGGAAAACCACAACGGCGGAAATTTGCTACCAACAATATCAAAACTACTCTTTGTCTCAGTGCCATTGCGATGCTTGATAAATATATCATAATGCTTCCATGCCAACTGCACATGCTTACATTTGCCACCCTGATCAACAATTTGGAACTCCAGGTGGAATGTCTGCTCGCCGCTTTCATGCTGCCACTTGCCCACCTTTCCTTTGGTGGTCGTCTTTGTGGTGAACTGCTGCCGTTGCTGGTCTTGTACAACCAATACAACGCGATCGTCTTTGAGACGGTAGTGTCCGCGCAGCACCGCTTTCGTCGTGGTGCGCCCTTTCAGCAACGGCACGCATACATGCGGCTCGTCAGCGGTGGTGAGCATCAGCACCACTCCTTCGGGAAAGAAGCGCAGATAACGATAGTAGCAGACGAGGTGCCATGGCCGGTAGAATTGATCCTGGAAACTGTTCTCCCCATGCCGAATGTAAGTGGTTTTGCTGATGTAGCATCCGTTGTATTGGAGCCGCGCACGATTCAGGTACATCTCACGCCAGGTGGTGTAGGGCGCTGCGGTTGGGCCGCAATGTGCGCCCCAGACACGTGCGCAAGCTGCTCGCCAGATCTCCGGATCGCGTGCGACTACGTAGAAGCCGCGGCACACTGCGGCGCAAACGTCCAGCGAGCGCACGTCCAGCTCGCAGGAAACCACCCACCGGAAGATGTAGAGAAGGATCTCGGTGGGCAGCGAGGCGATGTGCGCCGCACGCTGAGAGTAACCAACCATACAAATCGCCGTGCTACGTGCTAGTTTTCGCTGGATATGCTGCAGTAGAGCTCCAGCTTTAATATCTTCTTCATCGGAGTTATCGTCCATTTCATGCTCCACCTCCTCCTCCACATGCTGCTCCTCTTCTTCAGGTTCTATTCGCTTGATGGGTGGTTTTTGACAGATTTTGAACTCAATATCAGGTACTAGTTGCACAGCTTTCTTGTAACATTGAATTGCCTCGTAGAAGATACCCGAGCGTTCCAACTCGGCGCCCTTGGCATACCACATCGTAGCCTTCTCCTCGCAATCGTCTTCATCCTCCTGGTTCGCGCGTGTTGGCTGGTTGACTGCATTATGGTTCTTCTTCCCAGTTGAGATATTCAACTCCTGCTGCCATTTCTCGCGGAAACTCGCGAGTGCATCCTCCACGCTTTGATTATACTACAAAGAGGAAGCGTTACTAATTGTAAATAGACCAAGTCAGAGCTCGAACACAAACCAGGGAGGAGGAAGGTTCCTCTGCTTCATCGTCAGAGATATCATCCTGCTGATCAAACTGAAAGTGACCATAATTTAGGGGTTGTGGATTTACGGATGGGGCAGCTACTACGCACCATTGCGGCGTTCAATTGACCTTCAGCAAGGGGAAGCGGACTAGTTCACGGTCGGTGTAGCGTACGACGTGGGAGGACGACGCCGGCTCGGGGGCAATTTCCATGCTTCGCAGCACGCGGCGCATTAGATTTGCGGTTGGCGAGGACGCGGTCAGCGTCGTCGTCACGTCGGCAACAAGGGTTGTCGCGAACAACTGCCGGTGTACTTTACGAGGGCGATTATCTAACAACCCTAACAACGCTAACAATAAATACGCACATATGGTTTCGGCAACCTTGAAACTGCGTCGTGTGCGGGCTGTGTGTTTACTTTCTGCGTTGTTTACCACGCGGTCGACAGGGTGCTATCGCAGACGCATGGGTCTCTAAAAATGTCCTATCTCAAAATATTTGATACAACAAATTTTATCGTTCGGTGCAAAGAACTTGCTTGAATTTGACTCATCTTAAAAGATGATCTTTGATTGGAATGAATGCGGCATCCATGGGGATGAAGTTATTTTAGTACCCCAAAGATAGGAACTATCCATCTAGAGGTGTCGCACATCTTTGGTAGCTTTGATCAAAGATTTTACAGTTTCCAATCACGTCTTTGACAAGCCAGTGCACGCCAGTTTTCTATCGTTTCTATCATATCATCGATTCCGCCGCTTTGATGCGTGAAGATTGGCTGCAAGCGCGCAGGATGCTCACTTTGATCAAAGGAATCAAAGATTTGACGACGACGGTGGTGCGATGGAAACACGCCAACGCGGTCAGGCGACGTGGACGTGGGATTCGCACCGCACCAAGTCGCTGATCGTCGAGTACGAGAAGTACGTGAGTTTGTACAATTCACAGCATGAGCTGTACCGCAATAAGAAGACGCGCGAGGAGACGCTGGCGCGCATGGCGAGCGCGCTGAACGTCGCATGGCGCAGCACCGGCATCACGTGCACCGTCGAAGACATTAAGAAGAAGCTCAATGGATTACGCAGTCAATATCTCTTTGAACGAGCAAAGGTATATCTTACTATCGGCATCGCTCTTTCTACCTTTTGCTAACTTTGTAGATCACCAGAAGTGAACAAAGAGGCGAAGTGTACACGCCAACCATCTACTGGTATCCAATGCTGAAATTCCTCGAACCTTACACGTTCAACGGTCCACCAAAAACCTCCTACTTGGACTTTGTTGCCACGCAAATGCCGGCCAGCGATGACTCGTCCAACGAGCCGACTATGACGACTGTCAAGGCGGAGGATGACTGCTCGGCGTCCACCAGCTCCGCGGAACACAGCTTCATCGACCTGCCGTCGTTCCTCCAGAAGGAGATACAGATTACCGTCAAGCGGAAGACGGACGATGATCCGCTCTACATCCCGGAGTCAGCGGGCGGTAATCAGTCGACGATGCCGGTAGGGACGCACCGCAAGAAACGCGCGCGGCTTTCGCTCGAAGAGGTGAGCGAGCATCTGGAGACGTTCGGTCGGTTCGTCGCCAACGAGTTGCGCGCAATCTGCGTGTCCAGCGGTGAGGTGGTGATGCGGCAAACCAAGCGCCAGCTGCAGCAGGTGCTCATCGACGCGTGGGCGCGCATCGATATGGATGATTCCCACTTTCTGCGTGCGCCGTATGAGAATTGATGCCATTGCCTTATTCTTGGTATTAGCGTATAAGATTTAGTTTCGAGTAAAATAAGTGGAATAAATTATTTATAAAGCTATGCGCTGCCGCCGACTAACTTCCCCAAGGTGAGGAACACCTTGACGCGATGCGGACTCTTCACCGGCACCTTGTTATCGATGGTCGACGCAATCGTGTTGGTGTAGACGTGCTCCATGACGAAGGCGACGGTGATATCAGCACCGAGATCGAGTCGCCCAGGTGTGACATGCAAACGAATCGTGGCTTTGTTCGATTTGCGATGGACCACCACCTTGGGATCGTCTTGGTAGTTGTGGTTTTCCCCAGAGTCGTCATACTCGGCTGCGTCGTCGCGCGGAGGCAGGATGAAACTCGCCTCCGGCACGGAAATAGACCCGGTGAGGATGGTGCGGATTTTGCGCGGTTTAATGGTGACGCTGTACCGGCGAGTGAGCGAAATATTCGCTAACGTTGCAGTGGGTGGCTCTTCGGCTTCTTCTTTATCTTTCGCTTCGGGCTCTGCGTCCTCGTCTATGACGTCGACCTCGTTGGGATCGTACGGCAGCAATTTGATGGTGGTTTGATACTGCGTTGGATTGATAAACTTAAGCAGCAGTTCGCATTGCTGGCCGACGCGCAGCGGCTCCACGGTGAAGATGCGCACCTCCGGAATGTGATAGTAAGCAAACAGCTGGATCTTGAACTTGATGCTGTTCGGATTATACTCCGGCTTGCTGACGTTGTGCTCGCATGTCTTGCAGCGCAGCGACTGCTTCACGGAGAGCTGCTTGCGCACCGGGTACAACTTATCGACGGTGGTCGGTTGCATATCCGGCTGTAGCAGTCTCTGCTCCATTGTGGTGACATTGGTCAAGACAATAGGCTTGAAGAGTAGCTCTTCGGGCAGCTGCTCCACGTCTTCGTGCGGAATCGCCGGATCGGCCTCCTTGCATTTGCTCTTCAAGTGCGGATTGGGCACCTCCGGAATGCCGAACTTCTTGCGGATCATTGCGGCTGTGATGCCAGTGCGTTCCTATCCAAATTCCAATTGTAATTCAAATTCAAGCGTATTCGTATATCCATCTGTTACTCACAGTGTAGGTGACGTATTTCTTCTGCTTTTTCTTCTCCTTCTCCAGCTTTTGTTGCATGTCAGCGAGGACAAGACCCTTGTACCTCTCCTGTATGTCATGCAGGCGATTCGCGTAGACGTTGTCGCGCTCCGGCCAGCGATTGTTGCCCACCGGCTGGTCGGGTATGCCCACATCGCGCGTCGTCCACTTGCACCACAAGCAGATCAAGTACACCACCTTGGTGGTCTCCTTCGGATCGTCGGCGTTCTTGATCGTCGAGCCGCGAATCGACAGCTGCTGCTGGCAGCTGGGGCAGATGAAGCAGTTCAGGCACTTGTTGCGGCGCTCGGCGGCCTCCTTCGATGTGCGATTGTCCAGGCACTTGCCGCAGAACAGCGAGTCCACCTCATGGCAGAGGCAGAATCCGCAGCGCAGCTCTAGACAATGTCGACAAAAGTACAGCTTCGAGATGGGCTTCAAGAGGCCACAACTGCACGCGTAATTGATGATCACTGGATCGACAATGTGTGCCATCCTGCAGAGATGTGATTGGATGTGATGACGAAGGATACGAAATCTAACCTCAAAAATTATGTCCTTTCCCCATTGCTTTCCCGTTTTCGGAAGAAGTGGTGGTAGAAGAAGAGTTTTCTAACAGTAAAATTGATACTTGGAAGGCTTGGAAGAATGGACGATTCCTTCGCGAACCTAGCCGCTGAATTCGAAGAGGATTTCGAGCCGACACCGAGCACCTCTTCGGCGAAGCCCCCCACGTCCACCGCACCACCGAAACCCAAGGCCGGTGCGCACTGCCTCCTAGTGAATCCGAAACAACGCGGTAATCCTATCCTTAAGTCGATATTAAACGTGCCCTGGGAGTTTGAGGACATCGTCGCCGACTACCAAATGGGGCCGACGGTGTGCGCGCTTTTCCTATCGCTGCGCTACCACAATCTCAACCCTGATTACATCCACGACCGGCTGAAGGCGCTCGGCCGCCTCTTTGATCTGCGCGTGCTGCTCGTGCAGGTGGACGTGCCTGAACCGCATCATCCGTTGAAGAATCTCACGCGCATTTGTATCCTCGCCGACTTAACTTTGGTTTTGGCATGGAGCGCGGAAGAAGCCGGTAAGATCGTCGAAACGTACAAGATATACGAGAAGAAACCCGCGGATCGCATTATGGAGAAAAGCGAAAGCTCACCGCATTTGAAGGTACCTATTCATCAAATCAAGGGTATCAAATCAAGGGTTGATGCAATGGTGTTTTGAAGTTGGTGCAGGCATTAACCGCCATTAAGCCGGTGAACAAAACGGACGCGTTGACACTCATCAACAAATTCAAGACGCTCAAAGGGATTATCCGCGCGTCCGAGTACCAACTCGCCGAATGCCCGGGTTTCGGCGCGAAAAAAGCCAAACGTTTGTATCAGACGCTGCATGAGAGTTTCTGTCGTTAATTGTTTACTCATAATATTTTTGTAATAAACTCATTTCCCCAGCGATTTCAGCCATTGCCACTTAAGTGCTTACCCCACTGTCCCCACCTCTCTGTCTCAAACTCAGGCCGACTAATGGCCGTCGGTCCCGGTCGGTACGTTTAGCTGGCGTTCGAACGCCAAGGCATGAAGACGTGCGTGCTCTGCGTGCTAGTATACCTTCAGACGGTGACCTCGTGGTCTGCGCTCGCCCGCCTGTTGATACTTAACTACACGGCGCCGGCGCGGGTACTTCAACTTTTCAAGGACCCCGAATAGAGTGCTTGTTTGGGCCGACCCAGTGTCGAATTACATCTCTCTCCCCGGGCGACAAACATTTTAAGTGCTGCATAACGTCTTAAGCTTTGTGCGCCTCTTAAGAATTCAGCCAAATGTTTTATACTTGTGCGGAAGTGATGGCAAACTTATAAACCTTGAATAACTCCCAAGTGACTTACAATTAGTAATAGTTTTCTGTGCACGAAATTTTGGATTATTTAGAATTAGCATTCAGCAAGTAAGTTGACTTTGAGCCTTTCTACTCCAGGTACTACTATAAATCTTAATATGATTAGAGTAGATTTGCATGTCAATTGATAATAGAAAATATATGACTTAAGTTTGAATCCACACCCACGTCTCGTAAGTTGCAATGCGTACATTGTCCTCATAAGTTTATTGCTTATATTTGAATCTGATCTACTCCTACAACTCGCCTCTTGCCCTTGCTCTTGTTTCCGACGTGATTTATTACCGAGCAGACAAAGAAAGCTCAGAAGGAAATGACTATGTCAGAATAGAATGCCATTTTTTAGATATTAGTTGGATAAAAACTAGAAGTGGACATTTCGCCATTATTGTCTCCAAACGTGGGGCATAATCTCTAATCGCGAGACACTATGGTGGACAGTGAACATTCACTGTTTTCGGCGTTCGCGCATTCACTTGAGTGCCTTAAGTAAATCACTTTAGATTTAGATTACAGTCCATTTGCCTTGGCGTTTTTTAGCCTTCCTTCGATATTACACAATACCAAACAGCATAACTGTGCTTTAAAACAACTATTTTGATATGATAAGTCACATAGAGCTACAACGAAGGTAGTTTTATCGAAAAAGAAGAAAGAAAAAGTGGAAAACGAAGATGAAGTAGTAATTTGAATGCCTTACGAAATAGTTAATGATAAGGCCGAAGGAATGTTCGAGGAAGCTATTGCGCTGGAGGATTGCTGCCACACGAGCGAAGAGCGAAGATTTCAATTCATTACACTAATTGCCGGTTGTCGCGTGTGTTTGCTTGATTAATAAATAATCGACTGGTTTAAGGCGTTAGTTAAGTTTTTGTTGTTACTCGAATGCTCGAATATGAGTGCTGATGAAGAAATTTACTACGTTGTAATTTCTGCGGTTTGACAAATTTAGCAATGTTTTGCTCTGCTCTGATTTGCACCATGTTTGCTTTACGACAGATCAATAAAATCAATATAATAAGTATGCATATAGGACACAAATAAATAATATCTTACTTATGTTAGTGTTAGTTGAATGACTCTGTTGGTATCTACTAGATTTTTGTCGTTGACAGTTATTAATTTCATTCTGATGCTGAATTTTTATGCAAATGCCTAAATATGTGCCCAAATGCTAATACTATTTATGTTTTCTTTGCATGATACCTAACAATTTGTAAGTAACCGGTTTCCTTCTTTATTCTAACGATTAAAATTCCTTTATATTCTCGGTGACATCGCAACATAATAATATAAAACCTAACGCCGAACCGGCGCGCCGTTTTTAGATAGATAGATAACTTCCAAAAGAGCATCAGAGAAACGACGGCCTCTAATACTAACGCGACCGTAGATTATCTCCGACGCAACGCACAAGAAGCAAGAAGCCTAACGCGTAAAAAATGCTCTGTGATTAGAACTATGGCATAATATTCAACGAAAAGTGGTATAGTATGTAGTAGTTTATCGACACAGCCAGAGTTATGGAATGTGGTCTAGAAACGCGTAATCGCTTCTCCTTCTCTCCACGCATTTTTGTTTTACGGTGAGGTGATCTCAACCATCAACGTCGTCTTCATTAGACTATTGCTATTGCTGTTGGGCACGTCTCTTTAATTTGTTTTTAAATTACTCATCAGCGTAAGCGTAAGTATGTATCGCTAGCAATTTAAATGCGTTCGATTCGCTACGATGTTGAAATGTAATCACCATGGTGCCGATTTCGTTCCGTCTTGTTTATGCGTCGATTTAATGCGATTGAATGGAATCGGCGCGAAAATCATAGTATAGATTGCAACCGATCACCATGCATAATAAGCGAGTGCGTTCATGCTTAAATCCACATTTTCCAACAGTGATAATAATATCAACTTTCTATTCGCGGATAAATCTACATAGTAAGATAAGTTTCATGCAAAAATGCTATGCTTATAACAATAGTCGAAAAGTAACGGAGTGTTCAAATTCCAAGGATCCAAAAAGACGCCCACGCAAGAGGCGACGCATTAAATATAGGAATAAATTAATCATAAGGCACAAAAGTATTACTGCTAACCTATTGCGTCTCTAGCAAATTCTTTAGGATGACGTGTGTAATGTTGAATGTGGAAACGTCAAAACACGCTGCATATAAGTTATTGTTGATTAATAATGTTAAATTCAAGGTAAGGCCATTTAAAATCGCAATATATCGATACTAATTGTAAGAGCATATCATGCGTTCATAAAACAAAAGGCGGTATAAAAGAAAAAGTAAGTAGTAAGAAAGTAATGGAGAACACGATCGGGAGAGAGAGTTTGATGCGCGAGAGGAAGCAACGGATAAGAAAAATTGCAACAATTGCAGAGCGACACGCTTGCTTAATTGTTTCGAGCCGT
>JARJDR010006752.1:0-119548 GCA_030264135.1 Myllaena sp. GC000078 | reverse complement strand
GTAACCAGATTCATGTTGGTAGACCTGATACGACATCAACGCTACGGGTGAGGCGGCGCAGAACTATCGGTGCTGTATAAATGCACTGGCTTTCTTTAACAAATTTAAAATTTACAATAACGAATTATAAATAAACTATCAATTTCCGGAAGTGAAATGCACATCATTGAAAAGCCAAAGAGCTGCACTTTCCAACACCGTTGAGTACGCGTCGCTACGGCCCTTCGTTTCGAAGTTATGGGCCATTTTGTAAGGACAAAATTGCAAAATGTAAAAAAAACACAAAATTTCCATCTTGATTTGTGGCGAAACTATTTAACATCCGGAAATCAATTACACCTCATTAGCGTGGGAAAAAAGGGGGACTTTGATTTCACACCTATTGATGCACCAGGGCCGGAATGGTCCTAAATCACGGCGCAAGTTAGTGCTCAACCAAATAACGATGGACGATTATGTATAGCTAGAGCGCACAGCAGCATTTGCGCCACTAACCCTTTTGCGCAATATAGAGCAAATTTCTAAATGTTTATAACTCCGGAACTAATCAACCTATTTTGATCCGGTTTTTTTGCATTGGATTTGTCTCGACACCCTCCAAATAGGGCCTTAGACCACGTAAACCTTAAATCCGCCATTGGCTTTTTGAGAATGAAACGCATTGCCATTGAGTTTGTTGTAAGCACAGAAATTTACAATTTATTTATGTTGCTTCAATTGTGAATAATATAACTTTATCTTTCTTATGCCTGGGTATTACTTGATTAGCTATTGTAATATTACCGTTTGAGACCCATAAATTTCAATTGCTATCCGTCCGAATGGAATGTTCTGAGGGGGGGGGGCCTCCATATATGTATGCGTACTACATAATCCTATTAATTTCAGCAGGCTTTTAAAAATGTCGTTGGTTTGGCAATTAAAAAAAACTACGGTAGCGCGACGTTGGATTGGTGTAGCCATCGTCAAAATTCCGTCTTCTTTCTTCTTGATGTGTAATTTAGTAACCCATTTCGTAACACAAATATATATCATACGTGATGCTCGCACACAGATCGACGCATGGACGAAATTTGGATGTGTGGAATTGATACGAAGACGTTGGTAATTTTGGGGAACGGGCGTGCACTTAGCGGCGGCCAAGATTGATGATCGAATAAGCGCCGATGAAGGCGATGAACGGCCAGAAGGGGAAGTTCTTAATGCCGCACGCGTTATCGCTCTCCATGTTCTGAATCTTGTCGCGAAAGCTGCGAATGTCCTGCCGCATCAGGCGGTGCTCGTTGAAGAGCTTGCGCTCCAGATAGGTCATCTTCGCGCGCAGCACGGCGGTGGTGTCGGTGAACTCCGTGTGGCTGACCTTCGACTCGATCTTCGACCAGCAGTTCTGCTTGAACTCGTTGAGATCGGCGCGTATCTGCGTGAGGTGGTCCTTGACGAACGTCAGCGAGTCGTCGAGGTTGCGCAGCGAGTCCATCTTGCACATCGCCGCCGCTGCCGCCGCCGCCGGCAGCTGCAGCTCGCTGACGGAGGCGCGCTGCTTGAAGAAGGTGGCCACCTTGTCCTCCATCGTCACCTCTGCTTCGATGCACGCGCGCAGCTCATCGTAGATGCCGGCCGACGTGCTGCCGTCGGCGCACGCGTCCAGGATCAGCTTGCCGACGCGCGAATTCGGTCCGATGAGGTCGAAGATCAGCTTCGAGATCTGCTCGCTGCCCTCGGCGGAGGTGTCGACGGCGGCCGTGTCGGTGGCGATCATCTCGGTGGTGCTCGCGCGCACCGGCATCAGCAGCAGCGCCGTGTCGGCGGTGGCGGTGGGTTTCACCGCTTCAGTCAGCTCGCGCGGTGTGTTCGCGTTGCTCGTATTCTGCGACTTGTAGCCCGATTCCAGCGTCGAGGAGACGGCCGACACGTCCGGCTTTGAAGTCGACATGGACGTGAACGGCTTCCTCAGCTTCCTCGGCTTCCTCAGCACGGTGTCCTCGTAGAACACGTCAACGCGATCCTCAAGTTGGTGCTCATCGCCGGAGATATCCGACAACTCAGCGTACTGGTCGTCGACGTCGTCCTCATTGTAGGACTCATCATGCGCCGAGATGTACGACGAGCTGGTGCGCGTCTCGATCGTCGAGCACGCCGTCATCGACGTGTACGTCGTCGTCGCCGTCGATGCACAATTGCTATTTGTCGACTGTGGCATCGCCATTGCGGCCGCAGCAGCCTCTGCTGCTGTTGCTGTTGCTGATGCTGATGTAACGGAAGTGGAGCTGCTACGCTTACTCGGATACTTCTTATCGAAGTTGCGCAGTGCATCAGCGAGGTAGGTGCTCTCGGACATGTGCTCCTTGCTGGGCGAGCGAATAAGCACTGGGTTGATGCCGCGCGGCTTCGTCAACAGACGGCCGAGCGTCGGTTCCATGAAATCGGCGCCGCTAGTGACGGGGCTCCCCGTTGACGTGGAACGCACCGGCGTTATCGGACGCATACCGCCCAGAGCAAACGGGGCAGCCAGACAAGAGGCGGCGCCGCCGTCGGTGGCTGTGATGCAGCTCAGCGTGCTGATGTTGGCGCCGAATACGGATGTGGTCACCGGCGTCGGCGTTGGCGTCGATACAACCATCGAGCGCTTGCTGACTTCCGTTTCGGCTTTCTTACTCACCGACTCCTGGTGTTGCTCGTCGCTGAGGCGATTAAACTTGATCACTTTGGGGTTCTTGAGGTATTCGGGCTCGCCGCACGGCGATGCGTTCGACATACGCCCCGACATAGTGCTGCTGGTTGTTGTTGGATAGAGACGCCGCGTTTATTACTTCCGGATGCGCGTAGCGTGTGCGAGACGGACGCGTAGAGTGACGGCTGCGTAAACGCGTTTTGTTGGCGTGCAATTGTTTGGGTAAAGCAGCTTATGACATTCGGTGCGCGATTACTTCATAGTGTTGTCATCTGAAAATGACACGTGCACCGTTGTGCGCTTAAAACCGAATGCCTCAAGCCAGCAGCCATTGGTGGGCAGAGTGAATAAGGACGTGGAGTGGTACTCACCAAATAGTTACGAAATCGTTGGGTGGCTGGCCATTAAATGTGTCGAGGATTGGATCGAAATTTCAACACACACGGCTGTCATTTGTCGAACGGGGGGGAGTCTGTAGGAGAACTGCATCGACTGAATGCAACTGGGATTGTTATGCATATTCATCACCATGGCAACGGACAATTGCGATCGCAATTTGCATCCATCAAGTAAGTTTATTGATAATGTTCCCGTGGTGCGCGGGGTGTGGATCATCGTAGGTCCTGCAAGCAATCACACATCGGGCCACTCGGCGCACACGCCATAGAAATCAACAACAGCTTTGTAAATGTTTTTTGTTTATTTTCGTATTTTTTTGCCCAAGAAGCTCCCAACATTCGTTCAGTATACTTCCTCCATTTTTTTGTCCTTTAAAAACTAAGTCCTACGTATAATCCTTAACGTTTACGTCATTTGAATGCTCTGTATTTGTTCATTTCTCTTTAATTCTTATGATTCTTTTTTTTTTACACAGAAATTTCGAATTTTGCTTCGCGCGAACGTGCTCGCCCATCCATTTCACTACAAACAGTCGAATATTTATTAAGTTTCATTAAATACGTCCTAGATAAATTTTTATTCAATGAACAATGTACACATGTTTTGCTCTGCATTGTCTTTTTACATGATGCGGATGTTGTTGACGTTTCTTTGCTTGATTTTTGCTTAGTTTTTCGTTTTTTTTCAATTGATTCTATAGAGGAAATCATAAACTGCTCCAAGTATAGCTCATTACTATTTCTCCCTATATAAATTGTAATAGATCATTTGCGGTGAGAAATTTGTAGTATGTATGTTATTCTACTGTGTCAAAAAGAAACCATCCTTGGTTTTATTATTTATTCACTTTGCTTTGTAAATGGCTTCGATTTAATTTCATTAATTGTTTGTATCTCTTCATTTGTATTTTGTATTTGATTCAGATATTGTTTTGTTTACCCTGTTTCATATAACGTTATCGTTATCATAATTAAACGGAAAACGAAGAATGCCAAATCATAAATAAACATTCATCGGAACGTAGAAAATGTATGGTAATGGAATGTTTGATGCGTGTCGCATATTGCAGCAAATTGCTACACGAATTTTTTGTAAATTATTACATCTTCTTCAGCCCCCTTTGTTTTTCTTATGTTTTGGATGCGATTGTTCAAATTTCAGTGTTTTGTGTTCACATTCGATTTATCGTACACGGTGTTTGATTCACGTCCACCCTCTTTTTCTCTCTCTCTCGCTCCCTCTTTCTTGCTCTAACTCTTTTCATTTTTATACTAGATATATTTTCTTGCATTATTAATTATAATATTCATAATTTTTTTTACAATATGATCAATGATTGCACCACCAATATCAATTTTAATGCCTAGACTTCTAATTAATTCAATATTCAATATCAATCATCGTGTTTGTTTGGTTTTCTTCTCCTTCATTTTAATAGTATTTACAATTTGGTATGGCCGTCTAATTTACAATTGTCGTGTGTGCGCATCATCGTCATCTTGCGCTAGATGTGTTTTGGGTTTCTTCGTTAGTTTATTACACTCCGCAGATTTTGAATGTGGTTTCTATGCTTGTCGTCATGCCAATCGCAAATCGCTCTTCTTTCTGTCCCTTTGTCGCAGCCACGCCACGTTGATTAATTTTATGCTAGATTTTTATATTTAATTATTTATTATCAAAGTCATCTAATACACAATTATGAATGCTCGCATCGCGTTACTTTTTTGTTGCTTCACCGTGGTTTGCATCATGTTGGTTTCATTCTGGATTCGTATAATATATTTCGGTATTACACCCGCACAAACATTTTCTTAGAAATTTATCGTAATAAATATTGTTTAATTAATAATTAATGCCAGGATTGCGTTCCTCAATTTTTTGTTCATCGCTTTGTTATAATCGAAATCAAGTTACGAAAACGTGAAAATATAGTCGCATTCGTTCCCCTCATTCATTCGCACAAAATACCGCGCTCGTTCTGTGACTCTTGCTTGCATCGACTCAAATTTACAGTATACAATTACACTTCTTTATCCTCTTATATGATAATTTATTGAATTATTGTTATTAATGCCCCTCTTGTTGCAACGCTTGATAATTCTCGCTCGATTTCATTGAAGACGAACACCAATCACACACCCACACACGGCGTACATGGATCTAATTGGACAAAAATAACACCAAAAGCAACAATAACTCAAATTCAAATTCAAGTGCTCGTTTAATTAATATAAATAATAGTAAAACGTGTATCCAAATATACTATACATAAATTATACAAATTAATAAGAAGAGGAACTTTCAAAAACGCACACAACTAATACGTTATCAAATAGGTCGTTAATAAAATCAATATCGTAGCGAAACTAAATTATATAACACATGTAAAATTCGATGATTTGCAAATGTCGAAAAAGAAGTCGGGGGAGATGGATGCGCGTTTGTCATCGCGAAACTTATCAACTAATAATACTTCGTTTAGGAATGTCGTCGTCGCGAGAACTAATAATTACCAGCACCAGCGTTGCTTAACTTAATTTTACATGCTACGAAACAAACATATAATATAACGCAATAAGATATTTACACATCAAAATCACTTACATTAAGCTAGACGTACAAATATTAATAAATGAAACATATAAATAAACAAAACGCGCAAAAAAAATGGACGGAAAACAAAAACAATATAAAAAACAGCATACGAAACACAATAAAAATACAAAAACAAGTAAGTACATGGTCGCATCGAAGGAGCCTAATGCATATCTTTAATTAATTGCGCTCAAATTAAACCGAAAGGAACTCAAAGCCGACTTGTACCTATACCTTCACCACACACACTCATACACAACGCGTCGTCATAAAAAAAACGAGAATTATCAACGTCCCCTTCGCGCTCACGTTTGGCGAACATGCACAACACATATGTAAAATATATCTCTGCAAATCTTCATCGTATTATCCTATTATCACTAACACATTTTTGTCTTGTACACAAATATCGTTCTAGCATTCGCTCTCATTCGACTTTCATTCGCTTGCACTCACCCAACTCTTTCTTTTTCTGGTTTGTACGATGCTAGCGATTTCGCGCGCATTGCGGACAGTGAGTGGTTTTTCTGAAGGAAAATACAAGAACAAGAACAGATTGGTTGTTTTTGCCGCCCGCGTGCGTTTGATGATCGTTGGCATCGCACCACTCACCAGAATCAATATAGATTTCTATATTATATATATTCAATTAAATATGTATATATTATAGAATTATAATTCAATTAACTAATTTTCATTAACTGTGCAAGTAACTATTATCACATGATTGTTTATGTATTAATTACTAATATAAATCCCACCACTTAACCGCTAGACTCTCTACCTGGCTATCTCTATTTCTCTCGCGCGCTTTCTCTTCGTCTTTCTATATATGTAAATATTTATATATATAATTTTTTTTATATATTTATCCGTCAAGATTTGCTTCTGTTTTACTTCTTGTTCGAATTATCTTTCACCACTTGCCGACGATTAATAAAATGCCTCCGGTTACTCTCTTTCTCGCGCTGCATATTTCAAAATTGCGCGATTGCATCGATAATTTTATGCGTATTGAATGTGATTTCCCGCGGTTGCGTCGATATCGCTTTCCGTTTTGCTTTGTCGATTTCAATTTTATATCGGTTTTCTTCTGTTTTTTTATTTTTTAAATTCATCATTCGCGATTGCATTCGTTTGCGTAAATGCATTTGGAAGATTATCAATAATTTCTCTAAGTTAATGTTATTTTCTCGTCATTTATTTCATCTATTTTAATTATACCCTGCATGTATTGTATTATTTTTGTATTCTCTGTTTCGAAGTAAACAAAATAAGTAAGTAATAATAATAAGTATCAATCAACAGTTTGGACGCAAAGGTGAATGAAGCAAGCAAGAAAGTATTGGCGACTATCTTACTAATACATATTGTAATCTTAGAAGGTTTGTACGATGCGATTTATGTATTTTTTTTTGTCATCTTCTAACCGAAACGAGCCATCTGCTTCCCTCTGCACATTATTGATTGCGCTCTGCCACGTACGTCACAGTGGTTCAGTAAAATTTGTTATTAATAGTATTTGCCGTATACAACGATTGAATGCGGTGAATTGTGTTAAATTACATATTTATAATGCACGCGCGCGCAATATACCTCTCAATATAGTAATATATACCGTTAATTTGTATATTCGGTTAAGAGATATTCATTAAACAAATAACCACCATTCATCGAAAACCATAGAGAAGAACAACAATCGCGATGTGAATGGAGGGAAATAAAATATTAATAAATTACACGCGCGCGCAAAGTCTGTAACAACGCACCTTCGTCGCCGTCGTTGTCGTCGTCGTCGCGCGCGATAATTATTCGTTCAGTCTATTTCTTTGTTTGTTCAATATCGTAATTAACTATGCAACTATTTAGTAGTATCTCGTTGGCTGTGATAGTGGTAAGTAAAAAACCGTTTGCTCGTTGACCCGCTTATCCGCGCCGCGCGGGGCCGATTCAACGGGCCGACGTCGGAGGAAAAACGACCTGTAGAAAAATATATGTAAACTTCCCGTGGCCTATTGTGGTTAAATATGAGTAGTCGATTTGTATCGCAATTATTTCGCATTTTGTCGCCATTCATCCATTGCACTCCAGCGTTGCGCTCCATTCGTCGTCATATTTCTTCTTCACGCGTGCGCCCACAATTCTTTTGCTTTTCTCACATAGTTTAAAGTTTTGGTTTTTGAAGTAGTTTGTAATATCGCAGTTTGGTTATTGTAATATAAATATTGTAATATAGTGGCTATTGGTTTCTTCGTTTAAATCTTGTATAGTATAAAAACCCCTGACTAAAAATACATTCTGTCGGCATCTAATTAAAAACGATACTCTTTCTCACTTGTTATCGATAGAGTAATAATCAATATATGCTTTGAGTTAAATGTAGTCAAATGTAACCAGGAACTATTGTAGTTGTAGTTAGTGTGTTTGTATTGAGGAAATGATATATATATATTAATATCGGTTTTGTTCGTTTTCGCTGCGGATCGAAAACGGAGTTGCTTGTTTGCTTCGCCGCCATCGGCGTTCCGTTCCGCCACCGAAGCTGCGTCTCGGTCGCCATTTAAATAATCAGTCTTCCGATGAAGGATTTCGTAAGAAAAAAAACCACTCACACGCTCGCATACGCACACACAGCCTACGCGCGGCTTCCGTCTTCGATTTGCTCGTCAACACTGTTCAACGAAAATAACGCACGCGCACACATTTTGGTAAAAAAACGTATGTAGTATGTACTTGTAAGAAGGAAGCACTGTTGAAAAAGAGTTTTAACAAAAACCTACAAATACTAATATTGCCCCTAAATCAATGCGCACCCCACGAGCGTGTGTGCAGGGTGTGCCACCCCCTCCCCCCCTCTCTACCCACCCCCGACTTTGCCATATCAATGCCATGGTGTTTGTCCGTGTCCTCTTCCGCGAAACGAAAACCCACGACGGATTTTGGACGAATTTTGCACTGCACTTGCACACAACAAACACACGATCGATGTTCATCTTTCCGCCGGCATTCATTTGCTTTGCGACGCGTTTGCATTGCCACTTCAATCCTGCCCGTTCTGTTGCACGAGCTGCTCGCGGCGGTCGTCGCGCGATAGGCCCGGCGGCAGGAAGAGATCTTGCGGCTCCTCCTTCATGCCGCGCTCCGGCTTCGCGCCGCAATCGTCGAGATCACCGGCGCCTCCACCACCGCTGCTACTGCTGCCGGGCGGCATGCCCAGGTAGTGGTCGCGATTCTTCTCGCTCTGCGGCAGCAGGTGGATCATGCTGACGGGTATGGGAAAACCGCCGGCGGCGGCCGCGAAGTCCGGATAGAAGCTCGGCGCGAACGGATTGAAGAGCGGATGCTGGCCACCACCGCCGCCTCCGCCACCGGATGCGGCATGGTCGGCGGACGAGGGCCGCTGCGTGTCGTGGTGGTGGTGGTGATGGTGGTCGTTGTTCTTCACATTGTTGTTGTTGTTGGCGCCCGGCCCACCGCTCCCGGCGCCGCCACCACCGCTGAGGTTCATCAGATCCATGCCGACCGGTCCGCCAATGCAGTCCTTGCGCAGCTGCTCCAGCTTCAACGACTTCCCATATTTGCCGCGTACGTACATCAGCAGCGAGTTGTACGGTATGCCGAAAATTCGCGACGCCTGCGACGTCGTCATCTTTTTGTTCCAGACGTGCTGCAGCGCCTCGGTGAGCTCGGCGTTCGTCCACGAGCGGGGCGGACCACCGCGCGGCGCGCTGTGCTGACCCTTCGGACGGCCCACTACACGCACGCAGAGCAACGCGACACATACACACGAGGTTAATAAGTGCACAGTTAACGAGCGAATTGCAAACTTACTTTTCTTTTTGGTGTACATTTGCGTTTCCGGCGTGGTGCGCGGATCGGCAAGCTCCAGCAGCGGATTGCGGCAGCCGTCCAGCCCGGGCGGAAACAAGAGCGGCGAGTCCAAGCCGAAAACTGTAAAAGAGAACCAAGTAAGTTGTAAGAAAGTGGTCATTCATGATGATTGAGCGCTCCATACATTTGCTATGCGGCGGTGTCATGGTGAGCGCCGATACGGAAGGCATGGGCGGGAACGGCAGCGGCGAGTGTCCGTCGAGCTCGTGCTTCATGTTCAGCATGCTGGGCGGCAGCAGGGGCGGCGACGGCGGAAACTCCTTGTGGTGGTGCATCGAAAGATCCAACTCCGGACTGCCGCTCGGATCGGGCGTCAGCACCAGCTTGGCGCGCTCCTCCTCCTGCTGCTGCTGGTGATGATGGTGCGCCTGCTGATGGTGGTGGTGGTGGTGATGGTGGGATTGGTGTTGGTGTTGCTGCTGTTGCTGCAACGGCAGCAGGCTCTGCTGTATGAACTGGCCCTGAAACGTCAGCTTATTCTTCTTGTCCTCGATGAGCAGCCGATGGTTCTCCTTGTCCTTCTCCTTGGACGTCGTCTGGTAGTTGCCGGCCGCGTGCGGCGAGCCGGCGGCGGGCGGCAGATCCAATTTCGACTTCTTCAGCGACAGGTTTTCGACGTGCGTCGGCGGGGATAGCGCCGGCGGCTGCGGCGGCGGCGGTGGCAGCGGTAATGGCGCTGGCGCCGGCGGCAAATGCAGGTGGTGGTCGGGCGAGGCGGCGGGTGGCGCTTTCGCACACGTGCTGAGGTCCTGCGGCGTCATCATCTCGCCGGAGCGCCGTCGTGGACGCGCTTGTTTGCGACGTGGTAGCGGAGATTCGGCGCGTTCGCCCATTGTCAGCCAGGCGGCAGCCGCAGCCGCCGTCGTCGGTGTGACACTATTGCTGGCTGCAACCGCGGCGGCGGCTACAAGCGCTGCCGCCGCCGCTGTCGTTGGCGAGGCGAAGTCTATCGGGGACGCTGTCGCGCTGCGCTCGTCGGCATCGCCGCCGACACCCCCGCAGCCATCATGCTCGTCGGCGTCGCCGAGGCTCGCGCGATCGACACCCTCCGCGTCCGCATCACCGCCGTCCTCCTGGTGCACCAGTCCGCGCACCTGCAGGCTCTCCGCCGCCTTGATCAAACTCTGCAGCTGCTCCTGCACGACGGAGATCTCGCCTTTGTACATAAAATCGACGATCGCCTGCACCTCCCAGCCGCTGAAGTCCTTCAGCACGATGACGGGATGCTTGCAGGGGTTCTCGGCAAAAATGCGCTGGAAGAAGGGCGAGCATGCCGACAGTACCACTTTGTGCGCACGCACCGAACTCTCGGCGCATACGAGCGTCACATCGACGAGCGTCTCCGCCTGCAGCAGGGCGTCGAACGCCGAGAGGATGTGCGATTGATGGTTGTTCCATCGCAACGAATAATGCGACTGCGACATTTTGCTTGGCGGGCGCGTTCTGCTTGCGCGCTTCAGCGGGTGTTGGATACGATTCGGGGCTGCACTTCCGGATGCGACGACACGACGCTCACGATGATTGTCTGCGGAGTGAATTTGGCATCGTCCGAGCGGCGTCTGCAACAGAGGCGCGCACATGGGTGATTTCGACGCTTCTCCACGAGCGTAAATCGAGAGAGTTTGGAATTCGACAAAAGTGGGTGTTAAGTATGAGAAATTAAACAGCGACCCTGTCGATGGATAATTAATTCACGCTCGTCTCGTGCATATTGATGAAGCTGTCGTTTTTAAAGTTTGTTGCGCGCGCGCCAAGCGACGAGCGAATGCGAATGAATAATGAAATGAACATCTCTTTCGTGCCCTCCCGCGCTCGTTTCGTTCGACCATATAGTTATTACAATCATGTAATATCGGTTAACAAGCAATACCAAACGATATTTGTTCGAGAGCATATACACACACACACACAGACTGGCATGCGAGCGCGAGCGCGTCAAATTCTTTGTCTCGGCGCTGCGCTTGTGTGCGAGCGCGATTGTAGGTGGAATAATTAAAGTTCGTTTTCATATGTTGCATTGGCTTTCGAAGGAGCGGTGCGCGGCCGCGGTTGTACCGTGTTATTAGATATTTCGATGCGGCCGCGGGACGGCGCGATGCGGCACGACACACACACACACGTTTGTGTGCTATGCCGTTTCGTAATATAGAATTAACATGTTATAATCATATATTACACGCCCCAAATTTAACATGTCGACGAAGACGTGAGCGTTATCAATAGTCGCTTAAAAATTCATCGACGTCTCTGCCCACCCACCAACCCCACTTCCACGTCAGTCCTTTGTTCGTTTCTCATTGCGCATTGCGGCGAGCGATAGTTGACGAAATTGGAACAAGCGCGACGAGCTTCTTTTGGACGAGTGCGTCTTCATCATCTCAATTAGCGATGGTGACGCCAGCCGCCCGCTGTGCGCGTCACAAATCATTCCATTTATTGGACATGCATCGCAACCGCATATATGATAATGGCAAAATACTGGACACGGGCAAATAAAAATCCGGTCGACGGGTAATAACAAGCCTGCCTTTCTTGAGGCGGGGGTGGTTTTTCCCGTAATGACCCAACCCGACTTGGCTTGCATGTGCGGCGCGGTATGCGAGTGTGCAATGACATCGTAAAATGTGTGTTTGTTTGGCATCTTCGACGTGACTCGCTTGGCCATTGTCGTACTGTACGGTCGGTGCATGTCCGCATTCGTAATTGCACGTCTTCGGCCGATTGCGCACCCACCCGCACATGCGAAACAACCGAGACGATTCGAAGAATGGCATCGCCAATACATGTGTTACTTATTTTGGTTTGCATGTGCATTAACATATTTTCGAATTTCGCCGGAATCGTGTACCTGCGTTTGTACGACTGGGAAACCGGGGAGTGTCTCGAATATGTACTATATGCTCGCGCGCACGTGGGAAACGGCATGGGGAAATCGCCGGAGCAAATGCCAAATGATTCACGTTAAAAAAATACACAATAGTTGCTGCCATATAAATGTCATAAAGTAAAAGTTGACGAAATCTCACCAGCAATGGCATTGCGGCAGGTAGTTAGATAAATGAAATGAAATTGCCATGCATGAACTTAATTCAAACTTGCCAAACGCAACGCAATCACAAATCAAAACGTAATAAATGCATACATTTTGGAACAAAAAGTAATTTCAAGACTTACACTTGCAAGAAAACACGCTGAGCCAAATGAGTGCACGTACATCTCACTTCGCGAAATAATTCATTCGAGCAGCACGTAACGAAAGTGAAATCACATTTTTCGCACTAGTTGTAATGTCACCAAATGTCAATCAACGCGTTTTGCAGAAGAAAATAACTTTTGCGCGACCGGGAGGCGCTTCCGCAAAGAGCGACGCGCGTCGAATGACGAGCGCATCGTGCGTGCCGATTTATCTCTGGCGGCGCCCGCCCGCCGTGCCGGTGCCAAAAACCACCCGTCCCGAAAAACAGCATTATCTTATTATAACGTTATGCATGTGCTCGAATGGACAAGGACAAGCGGCAACCGGCGTCCGGCAACGAAAACATTATACAACTGGGTAGGTAAATGCATTTCGACAGGTAGTAACTCTCTTCTCGAAGGCGCAATTAAATTTATGACGCGTCGACGAACGTGCGTATGTAAGAGGGATGATGCGGCCGAGCGTGCGTGACCAAAGCATGTTTGCTTCGACATGATTATTAGGAGTCCGATGATTTATTATTATTAATAAATGCACTTTGTTGTATATGGAAGAAATCGCGAGAAAAAAAAAATGCCCAGCACACACGAATTTGCAAACACGCACGACGCATCGAAATCGCCAAGCGGCAACTATATTATTAGTCCATCTCCGATAGAGTGGTTCTACAATACTTTTGACTTTTGCTACCAATGTCAGTTCTTGAAATTAATTTACTTATCAAATTTAACATTCTGTTAAGTTAAATAAGTCATGGAAAGAGTACAGAAGCGTTTTACAATTGCAAAAGTTAATTGCCGTTCGAAAAGAGCAATTTAGATGTGAAACCTAAAGCGCTGCGTGCTGCATTGCCGTTAAAGAAAGTTTCCAAGAAAAAGAAACGCTCTGCTTTTGCAAACGCGCGTTTTGGCGCCAAACACGAGACACACACGCACGCGGTTGCGATGCGCCCCATGTGCGCGCACCCATTTCGCACACGTCGCGAAATTCCTCGTCGTTGCTCGCTCATTTCTTTGCCAATGAAAAGATGGGCTTAATGACTTCATTCACTTACGATCGGGCATGCATGATTGACGGGCTCTCGTGAAACACTGAGATGCCAAGATTAAGATCAAGTTGAAAAGATCGCGACGAGGAATGACGCCGGAGCGAAAAGGATGCCACGCACGTGGTACTTGCCCGAATTTTGCCAAATATCGTCAATACGCTAATCATGTTAGGGAGATAATGCGGAACTCACTGTGTGTAGAGCACAATTTTAATTTCCTTCCAGCCACGCACACAACACGTGTTTCTCTGCACTTGTTTAAATTTCCGACTATGGGCACTGAGCAACACAAGTTCCCGTCGGGGGTGGCGGCATACACGCACCACACCGCACCGCACGCACGCAATGCATGCACGCGCACCACACACGTGACAGCAATATTTTCACTTGTTGTTTGTTGACTGCTGCTTGGGGGATTTGTTCTTTGAATTTCGACTGGATCGCACACAACACGCACTCACTCCCGCGCGCGCTCACGAGGACGACGTCGTCGTCGGCGCCGTCATTTCGTCCTTGCGGTGTCCGTCCGCTCCGGAGCGCGTTGCGTGCATATCTGACTCGGGGGTTGCCGCCGGCCTGGTGGTGTGGATACTCGCGCGCGCTCTCCGGCGGGCGCGCGCGCGTTTGCTCCACGGGACACATGTGCGCGGGTGGCGGCGGCGCACCGACCGCACCACGCACGCGTCGTTCCCGCCGCCCTGCCTCCCCCAACCGCCCCCCTTGCAGCCAGCGCGCGTGTTCGTGTGTAGGTGATGTGCACGTTCGCCCCTCGTGTGTGTGTATGTGCATGTGTAGTTCTTCGTCGCACGGCGCGGCACGCCGTATGGCGGCGTCTTTGTTCGGCGGCGGCGCATCCCTTTCGTCGTCGCACTCCGTCGCACCCCTTTCGGCACCGCCACCGGACGGCCGCCCACCCCGCGCGCATATGTATGCATACATGTATAATTCGTGCGGCTCCCCACCCAGCTCGGCCGCCACCGGCCTCTCTCTTGCTTCTTCTACTTCTTCTCTGCTTCCTCGCCTGCGGACGGACGGACGGACGGACGGCGGCGGCGGCGGCGGCGGCGTCTTCGTGCGTAGCTCGCCGTTAATGAATCCGATTAGACAAAGCTGCGGCGCCCCTCCGTCCGCGCCTCACCGCCGACGTTCACCCCGTTTCGCATCTCTCGCTTGCTCGCTCACGGGCGGCGAGCGGTTTGGATGATACATGCACATGCGCCTGCGTGCACATCATCCGCCGCCGCCGCCGCCGCCGCCGCAATCCGCGCGACGACGCGCATTCGACCACCACTGCGTGTGTGTGCGCGCGTGTGTATGTGTGTGTATGTATGCTGGCGCGCGCTTCTTCCACTTCTTCCATTTCTTCAGCGTGTGTTTTGTTTGGGCGCATGCGAAGGCGCCGGGCAGCAGAGCGAGCGCGGCGGCGCGCGCGCACGTTTGCTCGGTGCAGGACGGCGGAAGGGGTTGCGCGTCGCGTAATGAGCGGAGCGCGCGGCTCGCGCGGGCCCGACTTGATATGGCAGAAGACAGAGCGCGAAGATGTGAGGTGAGGAATTAAAGGGGCGGCCCATATGAGATCGCGCATCTCCACCGCTGCCGCCGCCGCCGCCGCCGCGCGCGCGGGGTGACGATAAGAAAGAAAGCGGTGCTGCTCGGACGCAGAGGATGCAAAACATGCTCATCCCACCCACCACCCACCCCCCGGTCACCCCCAATTCCAGCCGTCAGCGTCGTTGTCGCCGCGGCGAGAAATTGGACTAAGGCAACGCAAACGGCTATAACTTTACCTTTGCACTCGCGATCGCACAGCGCTTTTTTATGCATCGTTGCGGGCTGCTATGCTTTCGCTCCAAATGGCCAATTCAAAGCGTTAAGGAGTTAGTAAGTACATAAATAATCGATGATCAAATAGGTAGGTAAGTGTACGTTGTTGTGGCATAGTAGCACACAAACGCTTGGCGGCCGTGTTCATCATTCGTCATCGTAAAATTGAAATACGTATTATATAAAAAAGGAATGAGGTCAATCAGTAATACAAATAGGGTGAAACGAGGGTAGCCGGTGGCGGGAGGGCGGTGACTGGGTGTTGAAGTTACATTGTTGTCCGGCGGACAAGAACGCGTCATTTTCAAATGTCGTTGCCGCCACCATCGCCAACCCATCATCATCATCATCATCATCGGTGTGCGCTTGGCCAACGATTCCCATTCCTCATCGTCCTCCACCTTCTTATCCTCTTCCTGCCGATGGTTCGATATTAACTACGTACGCGAGCAGAAACGGTTCGCACGGCAACGGCAACGGCGGCGGCGGGTGGGTGAACGGATGGCATTGTGCATGCCGGCGGCGGCGGCGGTGGCGTCGGCCGGTAGAATGGGGCAATAGTAAATAGTAATGGTAATAAGTTATACGTATGCGACGGTGGCAGAGGCGGCGGCGGCGGCAGCGGCGGCGGCGGCAACCTATAAGGTTATGTATGATATGTAAATGCCGAATATACGTACACTAATCATGCGACCATTAATAACCGACGACGACGACGACGACGACGAGGACGACGACGATGGAGGCGATAGGTACAGCCATCCCCCATATCCGCCTCCTCGCCGCCTTCCGCCCCCCGTATCAACAAGCATTTGGGTGTATCACCCACATATGCGAAACGAGTGCCATTAATATCATGTTCGGCGTGGCGGCGGCCGCGCGTGTTTGGATAGAGAGACCGGTCGAAATTTAATCGTTCGCGTGCGGTGCCACGGCGTGCGAGGGAGCTGGAAACGAAGCTGCACATCGCCCGCATCCTCGAAAACATCGTCGGCGGGTCAAGAACATGCTCCCCCCTTTCTCATTTGCATTAAAAAAGTGGCGACGTCGTCGTCGTCGGTCGTGGCAAAAAAACTTGGCGACGCGTTCGTAAATCGCACAAAAATGCGAAACGCAATTAGAAATTTGCAATTTATGTGTCCAACTTGCAACACACACACACACAACAGGCCCAAACCTTCCCACCATTCCCCCCCTCACACCCCGACTGGCCGCCCTGGCAAGCTAATGCAAATACAAGCGTCTTTGCACTTACTCCGCCCGTACGACTATTATTACCGTCGCCCTCCCTTCCCCCCCGTCCGCGTGTCGTCCGGTGGCGCGGCGAAATGCCATCGATAATTTCGTAATTTGCACATGACCAGCGCACAATGCTCGGGGGGTGGTTGGTACCCGCGCTTCGTCTGCACGGCACGCATATTGAAATGTCCTTCTTGCGCGCACGCCGCCGCCGGTGCGTGGTGTACGCGAAGCGTGACGGTCGCAAATGTAACGGTGACCTTATCGTCTGTTCTGCGCCACTCTATCCATCCACCGCTCGAATAGTTGTTAATGTGTGTCTTTTACCTACCCCCATCCCCTTCGTCGCGCAACACTCCACTATCTCTTGGCGTGTGCGATCGCCGCAATCGAAAATGTCGAACGCTTGCGAAACCCTCCCGCCCCCATCATCATCATTCATACATCGCGGAGGACAATTCCGAAATTCGCGCCAAGTTCCGTGCGATGCATATCCGGCCGACGTGCACGACATCGAGGATTTTGCTGGACGAAAAGTTCAACGAAGAAGACGATGATGATGATGATGAAGAAGAAGACGACGTGCGTTAGAGAAGGGTGACGAAGAATGTCGCGAAGGAAATTAAAAGCGTAATGCTCACACACACACATACGCATACTCAGCGCCGCTCAACGTCGATTTGTTTATCGCACGCATGAATTCCGTGGCTGCTGCCGCTTGCTTGCCTGCATATGTGTAAGTAAGCGACCGCATCGCGCCCGCATGCAAACGCGCCCGCCTGCGACTCCTGCCACGTATAATTTATTCGAGCGACGCGCGCTTTCGGCTCTCGAGCGAGAAAGATGGTCGTATCTAATGCGGAAGAATGGAAACGAACGGGCGGTGAAAGAACTCGGCGGCGGCGGCGGCGGCGTGCGGAGGACGAAGGAGGAACAATTATGCGCGAGGAGTCGCGGCGCGATGATGAAACAAGAGGTATATGCAGAGCGCGTGCGACGGCGGGGGTGGGTTGGGTGGTAGGCTGTGGGGGGGTGCGCGCAGTGAAGCCCCACACCGCGCGCGAGGGAGAGATTGGGTGGGCGCCGAAGAAAGATATGGAAAAGAAAGAAGAAAGCATCCCTTCCATATATTCGCGCTCGCGACGCGCGTGTATATGAGCTGCGTGTGTGTATGTGTGTGTGTATAGGGGCGCTTGCGACAATTATCGATTCGCGGGGCGACCAACGACGCCAAATGAAAACGTAAATGAAAATGAGAATTAGGAGCCGAGTCGCGTCCCTCCCGTCGACTGACTATACCCACACCCTCGCAGCACACACACAAACTTACTCACAGTACAGCACGCGAGGCACACACAAACGAGTAATATGTGCTTCGACATCATGCGAAGAAATCCGGCTGGCGGGTGGGTGGCGCGGAAAGAAACCACACACATACACATTGAAGAGAGCGCCCGAGACGGTTACCTCATACCTCCACATCCAATGCTCCCGAAGTTTTAAACCGCCAAGCACAGCGACGTAGGGCGGGTGGAGGGTTGCGAAAGGCCGATAAGCGCACATAACCGCCGCCCGCGGCGGTGGTGGTGGGAAGGGAGGAGCGGGGGGGATGAGCGACGATTTTGCGTGTGCTCCCCAACTCTCTCCACCGAACACCACTTGCAACCCACCCACGCGACGTAAGAATGCGTAGATTCTTAATGCGCTTTTCCGCCGCTCTGCCTTATTTTCGCACGTGCGTTCATCGTCCGTCTTCTTCACGCATACGTAATACGTCCGGCACGCAAATAACTTCATTAGCTGATGAAAAGGTCGCTGCGGTCGCTAATTACCTTCACCCCATCTAGCACATACGCATTAACACGCTCGCATGTGACTGAATTTATTACGGCCACCGCCAAAAAAAACAACAACAACAATATCGGCGGCGACAAGGGGGTTTTATACGTGAATGCACGTTATTTATGCGCGTGCATGAATGGTTGGCGGGTCGCGACGGGCGCATTTTCTTCGAGTGCGCGCGCGCGCCCAACGACGAGCAACAAAAGCGTGCGAGGAAATGGCATCGAGCGTGAATCTGATCGCGATACGTGGACGCTGCCCGCGAGCTTCATTACCATGTCAATTACGGCAAATCGCACACTCCGAAGAGTCCAGCAGTGGCGTAGTAATGTACATACATCTCTGCTTTTTGTGCTCATGCATAGCAGAGAGTTATAATTATTGATATGCGCAAATTTCATCGGGTATTAAATAAAAATATTGTAGGCAAACAAGTCGACATGGCGATTATGCATCGTAATACTTAATCTTAGACTATGTAACATCGGAATGGGAAAGAGACGAAGCTTTTGGAGAAGGAAGGAAGGGAGGGGAAGGGGGGACAAACTTGGGCATGGGGAGACATGTGTGAGCGCGCTCGCGTCTTCCATGCATACATGCGCGCACGCGTTGCGTACGTGAAGTTATAGCAAAACTTTCGGATATATTCATTTAAAGTTTCGAATTATTAATGAGGCGGCATGGATATGTATTATTCTCCACACTCCGCGCGTCACACACTGGCACACATCTCATCCTCCTCCCCGCAACCGTCCCTAACCGCACACGGCGCGAAGCTTCTCCGGCTCCCCACCGCCCCGCCATCGTCGCCGCCGCCAACCCCTTCGACGTGTTCGTCGTCTACCCGTGCCGCTCCCATACCCTGCCGCGCACCACCCTCAAAAACATGGAACAATTTCGAAGAACGCCAGTTTCTATAACTCCGCCGACGAGTGGTTGGGAGGAGGGAGGCGGCAGGCGGTGGCGGTGGCGGCGGCGGAGGCGTAGATGGATAGATATATCAGTCGGATATGTATGCTGGCGCACGCGTGCATATTCGCGCATCGAGTGTCGTCGTCGTCGTCTGCAAGAATATGGGGAAAAGCGGATTACTTCCACTCGCAAGAAAACGCGCATTGCGAAGCTTGTCGTATGTGCCGCACCAGCAGCATTTGTGCCACTAATGAGTTTGTTCACGCACTCCCCGTGCACGCAATCGGTCAGCGTGGCGAGCGTTTCGGTGGACGCAAGAGATGGATGGGGATGTGAGTGGGTGGGTGGGTGAGTGGGTGTGGGATGTATGTGCCGGCTTGATTGTGATATATAGAGATGGATCGTAGGTCATGTCCGTGATTGCCAAATTCCACTTAATTCCTCTGCACGCCGCTGCGCTGCAAAGCATATTATGACAAATCGCATCACAATGATGTGACGATTGGCCGCGATTTTCCAAGCGGAAAATTAGTGTCACACCTCGCGTCTTCGCCTTTATTCATCGCTCGGGCGAATGACACCTGCGTGGTGATTACACTTAACTACACTCGACGAGTTGAGGCGAGCTGAGTTGGCGCGTTGAGAAATGGATCGGACCTCCACTTTCCTACCATGTTTCCCATTGTAGTCGTGCGTTCGATTTATACGAAGCATATGTAATCCGTTCGTCCATCCATCCATCCATCCGCGCATCGCATGCATGGATGGACGGACGACGCGCACGAAGAGCCAATTTGGCGCGAGCGCCGCGTCTCGTACGCGACATCCGCAACGCGCGCGCTCATCCGCGACCGCGCGAAGCAATTCACACACCAACATATACCACAACGCCGCGCCGGCCTGGCCGTCCAAGTCGTCCAATACGGATTAAAAGAAGCAGCAAGTGGACTGTGAGGGGAAAAAATTCAAGCCGGTGATGAAAGGAAGCGTACAATAGGCCGCATATCGATATCATCACCTGCATCATCGTCGTGTGTTTTTTTTCTTCTGCTCTTCATCATCGTTTCCAACTAGCGCAACCAACGTGCGATGGAAATGGAGTAAAATGACCGAAAATCACTTCGTTTCCGCTATATACGTATATAGTCTGAGCGTGCCGCGGATTACGAGCGTCGACGCAGTACATACATTAAAGAGATCTTTGCACACACGCTCACGCCGCATACACATAGATTGCCAGCGTTTGGGGAAAGGCATGCCGCATCCTACATGCGGATGAAAGGAAGGTACAACAGGTGTATGACATATGTCGTCACAGGGCGGCGCGCGCGCGCCAACCCCCTCTCGCGCATCGGATGCGCCCGCTTTCCGGAATACGCGCTCACACGGTCGGTCGGTCGGCTTCCTCCCGCCTGCCGCCGCCGCCGCCGCCGACGATAATAATAAAGCACCCGCATCAAAAAATAAACGCCCGACACGGTTATCGGTATTACCGTGCACGCCCGGAAGCTGCCAGCCACCAAAGAGCTTGCTGAAATCATTGGCATAAATACAAGGTGCTGATCCATTTATAAACCGCTATACTTGAAACTTTTATCGAGTTTTGCTATCCGAAATTATTTCGCATCTATTTTTAGCGAATGAAAGCGGGAGGGGGCCGGGGGGGTGGGTATTGTAATCGGGCAACAGATTACGTGTGTGCATATGCATGCATGCATAGATGCATGCGGCGGCGGCGGCGGCGGCGTGTAGACAACGGCCGGTACCATTTCGTGACTGATACCTGAAACGTCTGCAAGTATCTGATATGCGAGCCTAACGGCGGCGGCGGCAACGGCGGCCACCCCATTGCTTTTTTGTTGCACTCGTTCCGGCGCAGCAGTTTCGACAATTCGTGGCGCGGGCGGCGGATTGCGTGCCCGCTTTGCGAGCAAACACTTTTCATTACGTATGCAACATCCCCCATCCACCTCCCCGTCTTTGCAACCCACCCGTCGGTGCATATCCGCCGCCGCCGCCGCTGCGCTCGCGAATCGTAAATTTCGGTGTACGTTTTTCGTTTCTTCACGCCACTCGAACCCATCCTGCGCTTTGCTCGCCGCCCCACGCGAGGTGGTGAACGCGTAGGTATTTTCATATCCCGCGATACACATCGCGCGCGGGCGTGCGCAGCGACGTAACAACTTATTTGTTTTTGATTTCGTTCGTTCGTTCGTTCGTTCGTTCGTTCGCTCGACCGTCCCGTCCCGTCCGTCGGTCCGTCCGTGATTGCATGTCCAACCGGAGTATTCGCAGCTCTCAGAAGGAGGCGGTGGAGGAGGAAGAGGAGGACGCGCTTATCTGCATGCCTGCCAGCCAGCCACCCACACCCCCATCATCGACCTGCAAAACAACAGCTCGGTGGTGCGCGCCGCGTTTAGCGTAATGAAATCGAATCGATAGCGCGCCCGCGCCGGCACGGCAAGATTTTGCGTGCCGCATACGTTTGTTGTTTTAATCCGCGTGCGCGCAGCGTGTGCACGTCATGAATTGCTTCTCTCAAAATGTTTCTATTGTCTCGCCGATATTACGAATGTGATTATTATTATGATTACGACGACGAGTATCATTATCATTATCGCGGGATGCCTATTATGAGGATTCCGCAGCGTGCACAATTTCGCGCACTCGCATATTCATATACCTATTCCAGCCGTCGACAAATGCGCGCACGGCGTATATGGTAAACGTGTGCATTCAAATTCGGGCGGCATGCATGCGGACGTCATCCATTCACAGCGTCTTCGCTCAATGCGCTATTAGCTGAATGCACAAGGCGGCGGCGGCGGCTGCGGCGGGCCAGGTATGTGCTGCTGAGGTAACAATAACGACGACGCGTCTCCTAATGACAACGCCACGCTTCTTTTGTTGCTCTCATCGCTTGCACCGTCATCATGCCCAAAAAATGAAATACACTTATTGCTAAAAATCGCCAAACCAGCGCAGGGGTATGAAAAGCGTGGGGGCGTGTTATGACGCAAATCGCATATACCTCCATCCGCCGAAATGCACGGAAAAACAACGCAAAAATAACACCGACGGTAATTAATGATTGAAATTGCAAAATTAAGACGCTGGGAGGTGGGGGGGAGGCGGGGGTGGGTTGTTCGCAGAAGGGTAGCAATAAGGAAACGAAGTCGAGTGGATGCTGCGCCGCGTGGCCCCATTCCCCAAGCGCGCTGCCCGCCCACACCTCTTCCCGGCGCGGCGTGTGCCGCGCGCCCGTGCGCCGCCGCCTCCGCATGTTAACTCTAACGACATACACACAACTCCTTAAAACACATGCATAAATTAAAAAGTTAAAAAATCAATAACACACCGACGATGTCTCTCCTCCACACACCGACACGCACGGCCACCCTCACTTGCGCCCGCACATACATGCAAACAGAGGCGGGTACTCGGGCGCGAACGCGTACCATCTCTCCATCGGTCGACGTCGTCGACGGCGGCGGCAGCGCCCGGCCGCCCTCGCCACCACCGCGGCGCGCCGGAGCTTTCTTCTTACATTTGCATGCCCATGCGCATATACATATATTCATTTACTAGTGGCAAATGAACGCGAAACGAAACGAAGTCGGCGCTGCGCAGGAGAAGGAGGAGGAGGAAGAGGGTGCGGAGGCGGTAAGACGCCCCGGTGTATGTGTGTATGTGTATGGGTGGGTGGTAGGGAAAAACTCTCGCGAGCGTTCGAGTCCGGGAGAATTACGGCCGCCGCCGCCGACGACGACGACGACGACTAAGTGTGGGCGCGCGAGCGCGAATTCGCGACCCATTCCACGACCACCCCCCCCTGCCACCATCCAACCCGGCGACCGCCAGCCGTCGCCCCGTGCGACTGACGACGACGATGTGCATGCCTGCTGCCCGCCGCCTCCACCCCACAGCTCGTCACTGAGTGGATGTGTGTATGTGTGCGTATGCTAAGATGCACGAAGCGAAGGAGGCGAAAAAGAAAGGAGAAAACACGCCGGGAATGAGGAGGCTGCGCTCGCGCGCGCGGGAGAAGAGTATGGCGGGGGCGGTTAGAAAAATGAACGCCAGAAAGAGAGAAAGAGAGTGGTGGTCGCATCACACGGCAGCCGCCACCGATGATGATGATGATGATGACGACGACGACGGCGACGCTGCGCGCCAAGAAGGAGTGCGCGAGAGGAAGGAAGGTGAAGGCAGCGCGTGTGCGCGCGCGCGAAATGAGCGCGAGTTGTTTTAATTTTTCGCCTTCTTCTTCTCGCGCGTCCACCCGGCGACCGTGTCGTCTTCTTGTTCTTGCGCCGAGCGGCGGCTGCTATCCTCCCTCCCAGTTTCTCAGCGCGAGTGCTTTTTGTTCTTATACTTTGCCGCCGCCGCGCTCGCCGGCCGCTCAACCCCGTCGCTGTCCCCATCCCCCCCGCCCCCCCCCTGTCGTTTCTGGTGTATGCAAATGAACGATGGACGAGTCATAGTAATGACTATACATGTGGCATCTCCTTGCATATATGTCGTCAATATTTTGTATTGTGTACAGCGGGTTAGGGGGCAAAGTTATTCGTGTAGGTCAAATTTGGAATCCGCGGTACAATGGTGTGATTGCTAACATGATTGTCAAGGGCGAGGTTGCCGAAAGAAGAAGGATGAGCGGAATGCGTAGAAGGGGCGAAGGTAACCCGTTGTCGTTTTTCTTGAAGATGTGCCCGTACCCTTCCTATCATCCCACCCGCCACCCACCGCACCGATGAGCAAAGGGGAGGGAAGCAGTGTGAATTTTTAGCATTCCGCGTGCGTTCGCGTTTTACTCGGCTTGGCAGCGGCGCGGCGTGTTTTTACTCGAACGCACACGCACAATTATTCTTCGCGTACTCCCCCCTTCTATCCCGCCCAACCCTAGCCCGCGTGCTTTCGCGCTTCTCTGCGCCGACGTTCGTATATGTCTTATTTCTTTTACTTCGTTCATCGCGAATTTAGGTGTGTGTGTGTGTGTGTGTGAGAGAGTTTGGGTTGGGTGCGTCGGCTTCCACCGTTCACCCTTTATTTCTCGCGAGCGCGTCTTTGTTCGGCGTACATTTCTTCTCCTCGTTCTTTATCATTTTCTTCGCCCACCCACACCACATCCCAGCGCGCCCGCGTTCGCGCGCAACTGCTTTATCTTTACGCGCGGAACCCTTTCTCGGCCGTTCGCCGTTCGGTTACGTATCGTTTCGTTTCGTACGCATTCTTATTTTAATTTTGCACACCACCCCATCACAACCGCCTCCACTGCCACCCCCCCTCACGTTCCCAATTCGAAACGCAGCCGCCCGCCCGCCCGCCCCTCGTATCGAAGCGGACGACCCTTCGCGCGCGCACAACCCTTTTCGTTTTCTTAAAATTTTCTTACGCACCCATGTACAAGCTTCTTTCTATAGGTATGGAAGGGTGAAAGTACGAAAGAGTTAGGGGAAGAGAATAAGCATCGACGCACGTATATGTTTATTTGGGTGTGTGTGTGTGTGTGTTAGTGTGAGGGAAGGAGGTGTGCAAAAACAGCGAAAAAGGACGAAGCCGCGCGTATACGACACGCATTCGCCCACCACCCACCACCCACCGTCATCCTCTTTTCCTCATCAACGTGGGAGCCTCGTGGAGCGTGGCGCCGCGTATCCGCACTCCCTCTTCCCACCCACCGACTTCTTCTTCGTCTTCGTCTTCTTCTTCTTCTGCATCCCGCTCCCTCCCCCATAGAAGATTCTCAATTATTAATCGGCGAAAGCGACGGAATTTTTAATCGATTGCCTCGCGGGTGCCGAGCGCCGCGCGCCAACTGCCGAGACAAAAATGCCGCCGCTACCATCCTCGTCCCACCAACACCACCGCCGCCATCCGCCCATCGAGCGGGATGAAAGAAAAGGGTTGCAGCGCAGCAGCAGTAGGAAGACGAGCGATACGAAACGAACGCGCTTGCTAAGTGCGTTCACTCGCTTTTTCAAGTGTATGTATGTGGTGGGAAGGGGGGAGGACGGGAGAGGTATGAGCGGGTGATCATGAGAAATCGAAGGCGGCGGTGGCGGCGGCGGCGTTTTTGCGAAATCACATACAGCCACGCGCGCATACACAAGCGAACGAATGAAAAGTGGCGAAAGATAAAAGAACCCTTCCTTTCCTTCGCCTCCATCGCTCGCACCCCTTTTCCCACCCTCCCCCACCGACAGCGCAGCGGGGCGGGCATCTTCAACTCGTTACATTTCTTTGTTTCACGCCCGCCCGCCCACCCGCTCGCCCGACGCGCCTGCTAAAATACCGATGCGCACTCAATAATAATGCAGAATTCAATAAATAAATTCTTTGGGCGCGCGCGCGCGCACGCGGTTTCGCCCAGCAAGCGCGCACGCCACTCAGTCGCACGCGGTATTTGATAATGTTATTATTATCGGGCGCAAGCGAAGAGCATCGCTGGAATGCGCTCAGCGTCTTGGAATTAGGGGTTGTGCGCCGCGCCGCCGCCTTTCACCGCAAAACCACCAGCGTCGGGGAAAAATCATTCACATTCCCGCGGACACAACTTATGCGCGCACATTTATTTAAAGTTGCATCATGCGCGTATTTTTATTCCATCGGCATTAAAAAAACACGCCGAATCATTCGCACCCACCCCCGCGTCCCACCCCACTCGCCCCACCACCCCAGAACGAACGGAAACAGTCACACTCACAAACCCTCCTCGCGCGGCGCTCATTTGCATATCGCTTCTTCTTGCGAAAGCAAAACCCCTCTCGCTCTCATCAACCCCTCGGTCCAAGCGCGTGCGCGAGCTCTCCGCTTCTTGTTTTTAATTTCTTTCCCTTCATCCGCGTCGCGCCGCAGCAGCGCAGGGGAGCAACGGGCAGAAAGAGCGCGAGAAGGAGAGCTACTCATGTGATGCGTCGAGCGTCCGTCCCCAACGCAGCAGCGGCGGTGGCGGTGGGTTTGATTGCTAATAAATGGTGCGCTTTCCTTCTCCTACCATCTTCTTCATCTTCTTCTTCTTCTTCTCTTGCCCGCAAAAAAGAAAGCACTCGCGCACTTACTTACATGCGCAATCAAACATCCACACTGCCTGCCGACATGAATATGCATTTACGTGTGTATGGGCGCTAGTATGTGTGCGTTGCCGCCCCTCAACAGCAGCAGCAGCAGCAGTAGGAGCACTCTTTTCTTAGTTCTTTGCGCGCGCTTCTCATTAGCATTACTCGTACGTACCACTTGGTATTCGTCTTCTTCGTGCAGGACGGCAGGGTGAGGGTGGCAGGCAGCGGCGGCGGGGTAGCGAGAGCGACGCGCCGGGAGTGGGAAGGGACGGGCAGGGGGAAGCGACGCATCCAGCGGGCGAGGAGGAAGACGCGTTCGCGCCGTCGAACGTGCGGGACGGGCGGCGCGCTAATAAAAACGCATGCATAAATTAAAAACCTAAAAAATCAATACTTTATTAAGAAGCGCGCGAGTGAACGCGCCCCCCCCCCCTACCCCTCCGCCCCTTGCTTCGCCATCCCCCGATGAAAAGAAAACGGACGGGAGCGGCGGCGCGGTACCCTTCCTTCCTTCCTGCCGCCGCCGCACATACACACATGTGCGCCACGTGGCCGTTACTACCCAACACATACACAACCGCCCACCACGCGCGCATACATTTCTTCGTCGGCGGCGGCGGCGGTGGCGGCGGTGGCGTAGCGCTTAATGAGCAATATGGGGGGAGAGAGAGAGGATGGATGCCCATTAAAAATAAGACCGAGATGTATGGGATGGGGAGTTTGGGGTGGATCGTGTGTGCATATGTGTAATGAATGCGCGCCCTTTCCTTGCGTCGTGATATATGCACGCAGGGAGCGCACGAAACAAAACACGCAGTTGTGGGGGTGGGTGGGCGAGTAGTTAGTAGTCGTCGTAGTTAAGACGGCCGCACCAGGAGGGGATTCAAGACGACGACGCATCGTGCATGGCATTAAAAAAATATGCATGATGCGTAATTTCGGAGGGTGTGTGTGTGCGAAGGGCACATTAGAAAATGCAATCTGCATTTGTTCGTTTGACGTTTTATTTTAAGGGAAATTAAAAGTGTCGTAACAATACAGCGCCTGCAATAAAATTCTAAGAAACTTGCTTCTTTTGCACGTTATTATAAATTTCATAACTATGAAGCTAGTAATGAGCAGCAATCAGTTATGTTACGCAACTAGCGATATGCAGGTGACATCGGCCTGGTAACTGTCCTCCACGCGCGCGCGCGCGCGCTAACGAGAGCGAAAAACAGTATAACGAAGAACAGAGACAACACATGCGTACGTAAATAAGTGTGCGTGTGCTTTGGCGGCCGGTTGTGGGGGTGGATGGGCACGTGGGCGCACAGGAGGAGGCAGCGAGCAAGCGTGCCTGCATTAAAAAGCGAACATCAATACTTTTCTTATTAAAACGCGCGGCGGCGGCGACGGCAGCGGCGACGGCAACGACGCCCCACCGCTGCCGCCGGTCGCTCTCCTTCGTAATGACAATCAAGCGGCGGCGGCGGTGGAGCTGCCTACTCTCATCTCTTCTCACCCTCGCACGTCTGCTGCGCACGCATACATAGTACTCCCACACACTCGCCCTGTTTTGCGTATCTACTCCACTACCACCACCACCGCTGCCGCCTCCCGCTGCCGCCTCCCTCCTCGACGACGAAAACGCGCGGTGTGTGGTGGAAGGGCTAAGAAAAGAAGCGCATTAAATGAGGAAAGAATAAATGAATGCGCGACGCACGAAGACGACACTCTCCTCTTCGTCTCGCGTATAAATCATAAACGCATGCATAAAACAAGCGCACGTAAAATATCTCACACACACACGCACATCGCATCACATCCACCACCGCGTAGGGGATATTAAACACGAGCGCGGGCGCACACAATGCGCATTCATTATGCGAGGCGCGCGTACATTAACGAGCGCGCGTCATGCAGGGGGGCGGCTGGGCACGATGAAGAATAAGAAGCAGAAGAAGAAGAAGAAGAAGAAGAAGAAGAAGGGCGATCGGGGTGGGCAGAGCGCCATCACCGTCGCGCGCTGTTTCTTTTCATACGAGCGAGAGGGGGAGCCGTGTAGCGTCGCGCGGGCGCGATAACGATTTTTTTGTTAATTATCAACTCGCGTATGAGCTAGCGGCGCATGCTCACGCTTCTCGCACACCACCCGCACAAGATGTGTGCTGATATGCACAGCCCCAAACATAAAGTGAGGGTGCTGCTTTTTGTTTGTTTTCGAGGCAGATAAGAAATGATGAAATTCAAAAACGCTCCAAGGTCATAATTAGCATTAGTTAATTCCATCGCACTCGTTTTCGGTCGTAATCGGATAAATTCCAAGCGCAATTGACAAGGCGTAAGCTATCGGTTGGTTGGTTGGTTGGTTGGTTGGTTGGCGTGAAAACGTGCCCGCGCGCGATGCATTGTTTTGCATATGAAATGCGTGCGTGCACGACCATGAATGCATGAATACCAAACCCGTACGATTATGAATGCGAATGAGCGCCGAAGCCGACTGCATCGGCGGGCTCCCCAAGACGGAGAAACAAAGCATTGCCAACCACCCTCCGCCGTCATACGCATATGCGCCACATACGTTGTATGCATTCTCAGGTCGATCGTTAGCGTTTGTTCGGTCGGTCGGGTCCGATACCCGCGTGGACGAGCAACGGGGGAGGTTGTGAGTGAGTGTGTGTATGTGGTGGTGTGTGAGAAGAGAAATTTGCGTATTGATTGCAACCCACCCGCGCCTGCCGCTTGCGCCGCGCCGTCTTAAAAAGTGGCGCTGCCGCCGCCCGCCGCCGACGACGACGACGACCGCGTGTGCCCCTTTGTCACCAAGCACATCCTCCCCCCGTTCGCCGCACTCATTACCCGGCGTGTGCGCGGCGTCCTCCTTCCAATCATCTTCCTCGCCGGCCCTGGCTGTGGGAGAGCAGGAAGAACAAGAAGAAGGAGAAGAAGGAGAAGAAGGGAAAAAACGTACGCGCGCGCACGCTCGCGCACCGAAAAGACAAAGAGGAATTTGCATGTAATTAATGTATATGAGAGCGCAGGAGGGCGCGTGTGCGCGGAGAAAAATCACCGCCGCCGCCGCTGCCGCTGCCTTTGGATTGCAAGGATTATATGAAAGCGCGCCCCCTTTCCCTTCCGCGCCGCCTCACGTTCCCTGGCGCGCGAAAGAAATTAAGAAACGCACACGTTGAGAGAAAGCGAGAGAGTTGACGAGGGGGTGTGGGGGGTGGGTGGTGTGTGGAGTTAAGTGTTGCGAAGCAGATGTACGATATTGCGCAGCGTCGGTATGCGTCGCGATTGCAATGCGCGCACGTGTATGCGTGCGGCGACGGTTCGGTGGGTGGATGGGGTGGGTTTCGGCTTTGCTTGCGCCGCCGCCGCCGCCGCCGCCGCCGCTGACAATGAGCGGCAGGACACTGCGAGAAGGAAGCAAATAAGGACGCCAGGCGCGCTGCCACGTTTTTCGTTCCTCTCCCGCTTCTTCTCCACTCTCGGCTACTTATACTACTTCGGAGTGGTGTGGTCTTCCTTGATTCTGTTAATTTAAATTTTCTTCATTTACCATCCCTCCATGCGTCGATTTCCCCATATCGATGAAAAAAGTTAACTTGAAAATGGTTTGTTGTGCTTGCAAAATGCGTCTATTACGTATTACGTAGTAGCAACTTATTTACGACGAAAGGAAAGATATCAAAAGCGAAAGCAAAATGTCGGTACGCGGGGGGGAAAAGAGGAGGGTGATTTTTCAATCCGACGCAATTGATGCTAAACAGACGCACCGCGTTGCGCGACATTTCCGAGGCGCGAGGCGTGAAACTATATAAATACCGTTTTCACAAGAGGGCGTGTGGGAAAACACGCACCCACACACACACCCGCGCGGCAGCACCCTCGTGCGTGTGCAAAAACACGCCAAAATCCTCGAAACTTCTCCGCGCTTCGCACGCACACGAGTACGGTTCGTGGCACGCATCGTGCGTCGGCCGCCCACCCACCACCTCACCAACGTCGTCGCGCGAAAACGAACGTGTGGAATGCGTGCTGTAAACGCGGGAAATCTGCTGAGAGGGCGGCGGCGGCGGCGGCAAAACGGGATGAAAGCGAATTTGCAACGTGTTGCATGCGTTCCCTGTGTGTGTGTGTGTGATTTTCCGGATGCTCAACAGACTTCTTCCCGACCACAATCTGCGTGAATTTTGACGTGGAGGACGTGGTGAGTAGACATCGTTATTATTATCGTATATATATCCACCTTAACATTATGATCTATTCGATATTATCGAGCAATTCATTTCAATAAGCATTCGCAATACGGCCTGGTAAATGAAGTCAGACGATAACCAAACGACACACGCGCGTGTGCGAATATTTAACGTGCACATAAATATGGGCCCTCCAATGCGCGCGCCCCTCGCAAAAACAGACGCGCACACTAATTGAATTCCTTGCCGGGGCCACGTGTTCCGCCGTTGTGCGGCTCTGGTTCTTACCAGCGATTTCCTTATCATTATCAATACTTCTCAAAGTGTGCCCCCCGATTTGCGTACGTACCTAGTACTCGCATGCGGTGCAAAAATCACTGGCGATGCACAACGCCAGCGGCAGCAGCGGCCGTGGTCTCATCCTCGCGGCATCTGCGCAGGCAATAAAAAAAATGTAAATTAGCATCAGAATCGTGCGACTGCTATACATATGGTTTGTGTGTGTGTGTGTATGCGTGGCTGTATGCATGGTACGGCTTCGATTATATTCGCCGGAGCACGGCCGCGATGATGATGATGATGATGATGATGATGTGCATGCGGGGTCGCCACGCTCGGCTGCGTGCGCTTTTCATTCTTCCTTCGCCGGCCCAGCGATCGGCAAGAGAACTAGTACAAATTGCGGGCACTTGTATAACAAGTCACTTACGACCCCGGTCACTTTGCGCATCAAATCCAGCGCCCGATGCATTTTGTTTGTGTTTATTTTGTTTTATTCGCGAGGCGCCTATGCAACCGAGCGTCAACTGTTGCGCGTTGCGCAGTAGCAACCGATCTTGTTGAACACACCCTGCTATTCACTCTCAATCCTGCACTCGACGAGTACACATCCACGCACCTGTCTAACCTAACCCCTAACCTACCCCCCTATACAGAGTTGTGTGACAGCCCTCACCTAACCCCTAACCTCCCCCCCCCAACCCCCTATACAGAGTTGTGTGACAGCCCTCACCTAACCCTTAACCTCCCCCCCCCCCTCCCCTATACAGAGTTTGTGTGACAGCGGGTGATTTTTTTGATGGATCGCGGATCAGATCGAGAGTTTCTGAGACGACTGGCAGGCTTTGAACCTAGTGGCAGCGAACACGAACTCATGGATGTGGACGATAGTCGCTATGCGGCTGGTGAGCGGCGCAGCCGCAGCAGCATCGCCTCCAGCCGCCGTTTAAGCACTGGAAGAGAATCCGGCGATGATGTTGGCCCACCAGCAAGTGATGGCGAGCCGCTAGTGGTGCGAAATGGGGCCGCCGCATACATTTGGAACTCCATCGGTTTCCCGTCCAGGCAGACATGGAAGAAAATCGCTGTGGTCATCACGTGCTACGCGTGCCTGGAGCTTTTCCTCATTGCATATAGGACCGGGTGTCCCAAATTTCAATATCGTTGCCGCTACTGAGCATAGTTCTGCACAAGGTTTGGCTAGCTTGCGCAAAACGAAACTAAATTGAACATATTTTACTATCACGGTGAAAAATATACTAAACGAATTGAATTTCTTCCCTTCTAAATAAATGTCCGTGAATACGAGTACAATGAAATAGTAGTTGTTTTATTTGAGCGTGAGTTTGAATTTGAACATATTACATGCAAGCCACGTTTGGCAGAGGTGCAAAAGAGGAATTGGTCGGGGTGCTGCGAACGTGAATAATGCGTTTTTCGTGTGCATCACGCACGCTGACGCAAGGGTACCACGAGAGGGCGGTCATAAATTACGCAGACAATTAAATAACGCTTCTGTTTGTTTTCACAAGCGCTGGTAAGAAGAAGAAGAAGAAGAAGAAGCGGATGAGGAGAAAAGGAGCACGATTTTCCATACGTAGCCCAGGAAGAGATGCCTATCGGGTATGTCAAAACGGGTGACATCGGCGAAAATTGGTCTTTTGCGCCTCGGCGCACACCAATCCTCTCTGTCTCTCCCTTTCGTATGCTCTTATTGGCTTTGAAGCTGAATGCAAATGCACATTTGGCGACGGCGAGAAAAGCCAAGAAGAAGAAAAAAAAAACCACCAGCAACAACGACGCGCTGTGAAATATTTATTACACACATTGTTTCGGAATGCACACTAAATATATACCGCGTTGCTAATGCATCATCTCTCGCGTCCGCCACACACCGCGTGCGAGCGATATTAAAGCGTAGTAAAATAATATGCGCTGCTCCACATTCGTCGTCGGCGGCAGGTAGCGCAACGCGCGCGCATCAATAACGCTGATGTGTGACTGCGCGCAACAAAAGAACGAACGGCTCTCGCATGACGGCAGCCGCAGCAGCAGCAGCAGCCACGCGGGGGCGCCGTCCGGCTCTTATTGCCTTTTGTTGTTTTTCGGCCCCGCTCGCGCTCGGCGCTCTCGTCTTTTGTTTCGCGTAATCACGCGAGTCACATACGCACGTACGCATGCCCGCCTGCCTGCTAAGTACCCTTCTTGGCAGTGGATGTCGAAAAAAGAGAAAAAGACGACTGCGACCGACATTTAAGCAATCTTAATGTCACACCGCCACATGCGCCACCGCCACCGCCGTCGCCGCCGCCGCCGCTCGACGTTGGTTCACACGTAACACACGTTACAAAACGACTTGACGATTATTAATGACTTAATGACTCGCGCGCGCCCGCGTCGGGTACTTACTTAAGGCCCCCGCTCGCGCATGCGTAATTAGTTTGTTAGCTTCGCGGCGGAAGATAGGCATGTCGCGTGATGAAGATGAAAAGGCCCACCTGTCTTACGCCTGATACACGTATCCACCTGATTGGATATTCGCCAATTATTAAATAAATAAGTTAATTCTTTCCTTTTCTCCGGCATTGCAAATAACATTGAAGAAAACACATCAGCGAGGGAGTATGAGAAATTCACGGTGGGCGATAAAAAAAACAACGCGTGGATATGCGTGCGACACGGCACACACACAGAAAAAAGCGAAGGAGCCGCGCAGCACAAAACACGCGACGAGAAACAATTAAAAGACAGCAATAAATTAAAAACAAACGATTTCAGCGTGCAGCGCTTCCAAACGATGTGCGAACACGTTATAAAAGTTAAGCGCTTTCGTCCGCCCGCCGCGCCGCCGCCGCCACGCTCTTAATTATTCTTTTACTCGATTTAAGCATTCGGGCGGGCGGGCGGACGGACGGGCGGGTCGATTGTCTTCCATCGAACGACGACAACAGCAAAGCGGGCGGAGAGATGCGTTGACGAGATTTTCTTGCCCCGCCAACCAACCAACCAACCTCATTTCGAATCCGCCGTTCGCTCGTTTTTTCCATGCTCATCAGCAGCAGCACGCGCGTAATTGTTTAATGCACGTATTTAGCGGGCCGTTCGTTCGTTCGGGCGCTAGCGTTCAGCGATGTTAACTAGTAGTTAAACGACCAGCTTTACGACCGGACAACTGCGCCGCCCGCCGCCGCCGCCACCGCCGTCCGTTCTTCCCCGCCGTCGCACGACGACAACAACAACGTGTGAGAATCCTTTTGTGTGCGCGATTTTTTTGTTGTCCCGCTCTTGTCGATTCATCATCATTCGCGAATCGGCTAATTGCCGGCGCGCTCGTGCTAATGTATGCGTCGCTGACAGATTGATAAGACGGAAATAAATAGTAATAATAATAATAGCGAAAGAGAAAGAGGCGGGCGGCTAACGACCGAGAAAGTACTCGATGTAGTTTTTTTTGTGCTGCTTCTTCTTCTTCTTCTTCTTGGCGTGGTGAAACAATAAGTTTCAAAGCGACGAAAATCGTGGCCGGCCCAATACGAGGCGTGGGGTAATAAAGAAATTATTACACTACTGCGTTCCCAAACACGAAATGTACATTATACATTATTCATACGCGGATTCGATATTGCTCTCGATTCTCCCTAATTATATAAGTACACACGGTGATTTTCAATCCGTCCGTCGGTTTATCGAAAAACAAACACGCGTATTAGGCTACGCGGATGGGATGGATGGATGGATGGATGAACGGCAAACAAACGAATTCCGACATTATTGATACGTCGTGAATTACGGACGGCGGCTGCGGTTCGATCGTTCGTTCGCATGCACGACGACGCTCGCACCGGCAGAAATCAATGGAATCGATGCGATACGATGCGATGCAATGCGATGTGATGATGATCCGAACCCGATCATCATTTCGGAGTGCGCGCGCGCCCGGCGAAGCTCGGCGACTTAACGAGCGCAATCTCGCTCGCGATCGATCTTCACCAAACGTTTGTTTTTCACATGTCCGGCGATCGGCCACGCATCGATCACGCGTATGCGTGCGACAAACGCTCGCGCCAATACCGCGGATATTAATGATGACCCCAAACAATGTTTCGCCCGATATCAAACGCGCCGCAACCGCACCGCGAAACGCCATCAACTCATCATCATCATTACTTATTATTAAAACGATTAGTTATGACGAGAGCAGTGCGCTGCTCTTTTTTTTTCTTGTTTCGTTGTTGTTGAGCTGTTGTTTTCTGCAAGTGCGCGCGCGCGCAATTAGCCATCGCGGACGGGACGCGGATGGGATGTATAATCAGTGGATGCAACTGGCCGGCCGATGCGAAATTGCGCCCAGCGCCTCCTCTGCAAGTGCGTGGCGGTAATTTATGCATGTTATTCATATCTTATTACCGCATTACGAACGCGTTATCTTGATGAGATGTGTGTGCGCGCTGCTGCCGCCACCGCCGCCGCCGAGGTGTTTGCTTAATGCTGTGAGAATGACGTCTCTTTTATATTATTCAGCGTTAAGTACGCTTAGCGCGCGCGCGCTCCCCTTTTTTTGCCGGTAGCGGAACGCGAACAAAGGTGTTGACTGCCGCCGCCGCCGCGCCCCGACGGTATTAATTATAAATTATAATTAATTAATTACACATGTTCGCGTTGCTCGCGAGCACTGACGCGAACGCGTTTGCCGGCATGGGAGATGTGTATAGCGAGTTCACGCTTCGTGGCGCTGTGTTTTTTTTTCCCTGTTACGAATCCCTTTGGGAACATCGCGTGCGAATAAATGATCGTATGTTGTACTACAAATTGAACGATTTGTCGAGGCGTGAATCAATTGCCGGCGGGTCGAGAAAAATCTTCCTCGACGCACCTGGCGCTGCGCGGCTTATCAGGCGCGGACGATAACAACAGTCGAGGCGCATAATGAAGCCGTCAAGCGGTGGCGGTGGGCGATCGCTATCGGTGCCGGGCCGGGGCCGCCGCCGCCGCTAATGCGGCGATGATTATAATTTCATTGCGGGCGCGCGCGCGCGCGAGTGCCGACAGGGCGATAATTGCGGAATTATGGAATTATGTAAATGCGCTGGGCCCCCACTCCGCACCATCGGACGATGAAATAAAAGAATCGCGCGCCGTGTTTCGATACACTCGACTTCTTCTTCTTCTCCATCGTCTGCTTCTTGATGCACAGCCGCGCGCGTTAACACATCGACGGGACGTTGTAATCATCAAACGCAATGCGGCGGCGCGCAGGTGGAATGTATTTTATTCGATTATAATGTGTATCGTGTGCGTGTGCGCCTGTCAACATGCGCGGCGGCAAGCCGCGAACAAGCCGCCCGCCGCGCGAGCATTCCCCACCCGCCGTTTATGCAAAACATGTGAATGTGCTAATTAGCATTAATTACATGACGTGAATGTGCGTGCCACACTCACGCGCACAATACTTGCGTGGACTTGAAGAACAGTATGCGTTCATTACAATTAGACAATTACGAATCGTGCATGCATGATGGATGATGAACATTCACCGGCGGCGGTGGATCAAGACTCTTGCTTTGCTTTGCTTTTTATTTTGCTTCGCCACAGCAACAGTTGCTGGGTGGTTTCGCTCAATTCGCTTGGCGAGCAATTAACACATCATCATCATGTATCGCGGGCGCGATGGGTGTCCACCGCGCGCGCGCGGCGCACGCATATCAGCAGGCGGTATCGAATTTCTGCGTGGAGTGTGTGCGTGGTGTATTGCAAATCGGTAAATTGATCGAGCGAACTCACTTATCGACCCCTTCGTGGCATTTGCATTCCTGCTGCATGCACACTGCACACAATCGATTTTTATTTCACCACAAAAAAAACATAAACAAACACTAGTGTGAAGAATGGATGGTGCGATGACAACGATGATGATGATGACGATGATGATGTTGATGACGATTAGCAGGCAATTGGTCAGCAGTGATAATAGTAATTCCTTTGGCAGCGGGTGCAGCACACTCGCGATTCGGCGGATTGATCGTTTGATCGATCGCGAGGTTTCCCCCAAAGTCAGCGCACGTACTCGATATCGACGAACAAACGGACGGACGAACAAACGCGCTCTTCACCGGTCGCGCTCGCGCTTCGATACTGCGCGGGCGCGGACGCCTTCACTAAGCCGGGCCCGCAACGGTTCATTTCCACGGAGCAGCACGCCGTCTTAGTCGTCTTAGCCGTCGTCGTCGTCGTCGTCTTCCACCACTTAACTCATGCATGCGCATACATACGTACTTACACCTTGTACACAATGCGTTTCGCTCGTACTCTACTTACAAACATATGTTTTTACTACGAGAGGCAAGGCGAGCGCGCGCGCGCGCGGCTTTACTCAACATCCGCGAAGCGATCGAAGAGCGGCAGCGTGTGCGAGAGCGCAACGGCGGAACGAACGCAACGCCCAGCGGGCGCGGCGTCAGCCTATGAGCGCGCCACACGCCGTCAGGGAAGAGGATAAGCCACGGCGGCGCATATCCCACCAACTTTTTCGGCCGTCACGTTCGCTAATCACTGCTCGCCGCGCAAAAGTTGCGGCGCGCCTGCCATAACGCATCGGCGCGCACACATCGAATCAATGCTTTATTCGCATAGTTTGTGTGCACTATGTGTGTGCATAGGGTACACAATGCGCAAATTGGCCAAAAAGGCACTTGTCGCCTTGTGGGTTCCGCAAGTAGTTGATGTGGGTAGGTCGGTAAGGCAATCGCTCAAAAAAAGATGAACAAGAGCAAAAGGAAGAAGCGGGAGTACGAGCATGCAAGCAAGCAAGCAGCGCGCGCACACCAACGCACACCGTCGCCGTCGCCGCCGCCGCCGCCGCCGCCGCCGCGCACAAGTTAAAGTCATCAACCCTTGCGGTAGGACAGGCACAAGAAGTCGGTCGATGAACTATATAGCAAAACGCAATCATCATATTTGGTGCACTTTTGGGTGAAAGGCGATTCGATTGCCGTTGATTGTTTTCAATGGGTCACACAAACAGCATTCGGATGTGGGACGGGGAGCCCCTCAATCTTTTGTTGCGCAGATCGATACCAAACCGAGATCGCGATTTGGCAACACAATACATAGGTACACACAAGCGGATGATAATAGTCCTAATGCTAATAGCCGTCGGAGTAATAAAACAATCGAGCCGCGATGAAAACGATGGGCGGGCGGGCGGTCTTCTTCTTCTTCTTCTTCTTCGCCTGTTTCGCCTGCTTCGTCTCTTCGGCTGCATGGTACGGCATGGCCCATTAGGTGCCCCGAAAGTCGATCGCGATTGAGCAACGCGCGCGCTCGCAATTTGTCGAAAGGAATTCGAGATGCGATTTGCGGCCCGATCCGCGTTTCGTCGCACGAATTTTCGTGAGTCGTGCGTGTGCTTGTTGGTTTGTTGGGTATCGGGCGCTCGTAATTCAAGAATGCAAACGGCTGATCCTATGATCTATATGTAACAATGTAACACGACACACTCCGCCGAGGATAATGAAGATGCCCGCCCCCCATCGCCATCCCTCATGCAGGTTTGGGGCAATGCGGCACTTTTTTGACGCAAAATAAAACAACGACGACACCTTTTTTGGGGGGGTGGGCGCATGGCAATGCGCGCGGGGCGGGCGACGATCGAAGATAAGCGACATGCAAGCCAGCGCGCCGCATAAAACATGCGCGAGGCGCAAACAATTAAACGCTCCGAATTTATGCGCAAGTCCTTGCTTGTTTTGCCGTACGGCGTGCAACAACGCTGTTATTAGCCGGTGCGCGGAGACGCAATCGCGCTGGCGCGCCGCGCGCCGGTCGCGATCCAATAAGCAGGTAAATCACATGATTCATGCGATATCGCCGGGCGCGCGCGCGCTGGCGTTGTTCAATCCGACTGCTTTCGCGCAGCTGTGAGCGAACGCTCCAGTGCGTTTTGCACTTGCGGAATAAATTTCATACACAACTTCCCTCGGAAAAGAAACGTGCTTATCCTATACGACGATTAGCTCCATCTGCGGCAGTTGGTATTGTGCATGTGTATGTGGCAAAAAAGTGGACGTGACCCTTTTCCTCATCAAGTCCCACGCGGAAGAGTGCAAGTTCATTATAAAACAATTACTTTCGGGACGGAAAAAAGTACGCGCCTAGCGCACCACATGTGGTGTAAACTTTTTCGGGAAACATCCTGCCTAATACCGGAACACACTACCCTTGTGTAATGCAGGTCTCTGTTGTTATAGGATGACTAGACAAAAAAGAAGAATACATCGTAAACTCGACATGTGCAAAATTTCCCCCCAAAAGTTTGTCGAGTGCGCTATTGCTCTCCCTCGACCTCAAACGGGTAGTGTGTCGGATCGGAAGACGACGACGATCGACGGGGGAGCTATTCCGGGCATGCCGCCGATTTTTGTATCCGCACACATTCGCACGCAATCTACCCACACACACACGTTCACGCAATCGAGCGTTTACTCCAACGATAACGGCGGCGGTGGCGGCGGCGGCGGTGGCATGCTAGCATGAGCAACGCCACCGCGTTCGTTCGGTCGGTCGGTCTGTCGGTCGGTCGGACGCGCAACAAGTTGTCGCATTTTATCGCGCGTGAGCGCTAGCGAACGAGCAGGGTGGTTGGCGGTGGTTGAGGAGGAAGGGGAGAGAGGCGCCTCTTATAGTTTAAGTTTTCCTCCAGAAACGGCGGTTCGCGAGATGCGAGAATGAGTGCGGGGTGGATGAGATGGGTTGCTCGTTAAAGCGAAGTTATTTTCACCGTTGCACAAGACGACGCTGGGCGCTTCCGGCTTCTATCAGATCGAATGATTTACGACGCGACGTTGAAGGTGATCGAAGATTCGTCCGGCCCGCGAGCGTGTGTGTGTGTGTATGGTTGGGCGCAAATTTAAACCAGCTTTCTTGTTTAGTCCTCGACCCTCCCATCTCTTTCCCCCCAACTCCCACCACGTGAGGAGCGCCAGCCAAGTCTAATTATCGCTTATCCAGCTGGTTTCGGATTCAACGATCGCCCTTCTACCCTTACCACGCACCCCACCCACACACCCGCTTACGGCGGTGCCATTTGCGCACGGCCATGTATCTAATATATGCGGCAAGTCCGCTGGCCGCAGCGAAAGGTCAGGACATCAGCATCGCCTCCGCCATCGTCTAAGGACGTACGTAGTTCAACGACGACGTGAGCGCGCTGCGGCGGCGGCGGCGGCGGAGACGTTATACATGTGCCTGGCCTCATCCCTTTCCACCGCGCTCGCGCATCGGATATTATCCGCATCCTTCCCATATTCGCATCCCTCGCGCCTGCCTTTCCCTCCCCTCATCCCACAGCGTCGGAATGGAGTTGTAGATATTCATGTGTTTCGAGTATTATTAGTTAGGGACGGCGGCCGGATAACGGCTGCCGTCGGACTCCTCCCCCGCACCGCGCCGCGCTCGCCGAAAGGCAAAGGGGTTGCACGTGTGGCACGTGCATATATAGCGCGGCGTTAACTACACATGTGTGTTTGCCAATGGTGATCACCCTCGCGAAATACACGCAAGCAACGGAGAAACGTCGTACGTCGGCATATCGCAATTCCCAGCGCATCCCCAACACACACACACTCACACATTCACATGCACATCGCAGCAGAAGGACAACAAAGCACGCTTCGGTGTTCACGCACGGCGCCGATGATATTGTGGGCGAATGTAAATTTGCGCCAAATTTCGCTTACGCCGCCTTCTTCTTAAGGGGCGAAGGGGGGAAGGGGCCTCCGTCGCCCCGTCGGCGTCGCCTGGTAATATCGCATTATTGATTAAGGCAACTATCGAACTATGCACGCGTATACAACATTCTCTCCCCCCACCTCCCCCGCATCATACACCCAACGGCTCGCGCGCAAATTCCCGCGCGCGAGCGTTTGCCGCTCCTCGGCGTCATGACCAATCTTAACGCCAATTAACCGCCGCGCGCGGTTTTTGCTGAACGCCGCACATTCGCGGCGCGCGCGCGCGTGGGTGCATAAGAAATCAGCGGCGCACGTACTCGTATGTATGGAGCGGTGGATACGAGAAATGAACCTGACCGGAATTATTTAATTTGCTTCGCGCCAGCTGAAATGCATGCATGTGCGGCGGCGGTGGGGGCGCGTATGCAAATAAAAGGCAATTCGCGTCAGGTGTTGCGGGAAGTTTTTGCTCAGCGGCGGGAGGGAAAGGGAAGCCGCCTCTTTCCGCGCAGCAAAAAGTAAAGCAAACATCCGAAGAAGAGATATAATGAGAGATCATGTGCGGAATTTAATTAAAACTTTCGCTAAAAAAGACGCCCGCGCTCGCTCGCGTCGAACAAACGAACGAACGGGCTGAGAGGGATCACGCGTATGGCAACTGACACGTGGCGCGATGATATTCGACCGCCACCGTTTTTTGCGCATTGCTTCGTGACAGTGTAAGGCTCTTCGGCCCTGTGGCATAACTTACGGCGGCAACTAGGCAAAGACCAGTGAGGGTGGGTGTGTGTATGTGCGACGAACCTTCTCTCAAAGAAAGCGGTGTTCGTTTCGGGTCGCTTCGCAAGTAGTTGTCGTCGTCGTCGTCGTCGGGGGCGGCTCATCTGCATACCGGTGGAGTAAAAACAACGGGCGCTTGTTTGAAGACGCTGCTGCCGTCCGTCCATCCCGACCGTCCGAAAATCAACCCCTCACCTCCTTTAGCCACTCGCTCTACGTACGCATAACGCAAGGGTATGTGGGTGTGTGCGGGCGACCGCAGCATGCATGTGTATACACGCCGGACGAGATTTCGTCCTCGTCGACCGGCCGTTGTCTCCCGGATGATGCGCTCCGCGCCAAACGTAAGAAAAGGGTTGCCCACACCGAAGAAGGAGGGTCGGGCTCGCGCACATTAATCTTACCACATCTAAAACTATCGCCGGCAAACGCACGCACACGTACACGTGCGCTCGCTCGCCGCGCCGGCGAAGTGTCCTTTATGCAAATGCCGTGTTGTGCGTCTGAAAGGACCTAGCGCTGGTGGTCGAGAGAAGAAACACACACACACACGCATACACCGCGCGTGTAGGTCGAGCATTGCCGAAGATTTCGTGCCAAGGAGCAGGCAGGCTATGCATATTCATGTCCATCGACACTGAAAGGACATCACGTACATCATCGGCGCGGCCCAGCGCATGACTTTTATTGCATATTAAATATTGCGCACCTTTCTTTGTGATCTTCAGCGTTCAGCGCACTTGCAACCTTTTCTCGCCGTGTGCCGAAATCAAACAATGTACAATTTGGCAACACGAGGCGGAAAGCGCGGTGAAGGGCAAAGAGAAACAACGGGGGATGGGGGGGGAGATCGCTGGTGTGGTCATTTGCGTTTGACGGCAGCCAGGAGAGAGAGAAGGAGAGGAACGACGAAAAGGGTCCTGACAGGCGAGCTTCTTGGTCCGCGTGCGCCCTCCGCCCGCGCACCGTACACATCTTGAGCTAATATTTATGCGTCCGTCCTCGCGCGCGACCGCCCCGACCCGTCCGCTGCCGCCGTCGTGTACAATCTTAAGACCTAACATTACTCATCAAGTCCGATGTCCATGCCGGGGCGGCCGTCGCCACCCCCGTTGTCGTACAGGGCGTTGGCGTCGGCGGGTGGTGGTGCGCAGCGCTTGCGTGGTCACCCTGTGAGCGCGCGTGATTAGAACCGGCCACGGCATGGACTTTGATAAGACCGATGGGGATTGCGAAGTATGCTGTGTATGTGTGCGGGCAGTGTATGTGTATGTGTGTCCGGCGTGCTCATCTCATTTGCATACGGCCCCCGTCATCTCCAACTCCGGCTCCTGTTCCTGTTCCATCGACGTGCGCGCGCGTGTGTGTGTGGAGCGACCCTTGCGGCCCCCCACGCCGCCCGCTCCTTACCACCCGCTCTCGGCTTCCTTAGCACTTACACCGTAGCCAGGCGTACCGTCCGTCCGGTTCGTACGTGTGGCCCTTGTGCCTTGCGCGTTCGGCGGACATGTATGAGGAATATGAATTAGTCGTCTATTGGATATGGTGGCGGATGGATATATGAAACGGACAGTCCGCTCCAGGGGGTGGGCGGCGGAGGGTGGGCTGGGGGGGTGAAGGAGGAGGAGGAGGAGGAGGGTTAGTTAGGAGATGTGCGGAGTTGGACGAGGGTTGCACGTAAAGGGTTTGGCCGAAGGTGACGGCGGCGGCCGGCAACGGTGGGTGGGCGGAAGGAAGGAAAGCAGGAAGGAAGGGGTTGTGCAATGTCTTGAGATGGACGTCCGCGCCACCGCTCCTCTCTCTGCGCTAAACCAAAACTATCGATTAGCATTGTGTGCGCGCGCGCGTCTTACCCCCCTCGCGCGTGTCTGAAACGTATGACCATCGGGCGAGGTGTGTGTGTGTGTGAACTAATGTGCGCGGGCGCTCGCGCAGCCGATAACTAAATCATAACATTTACTCGGCCGAGAATCATCGTCGAGTCGGAAGGATTGCGTTTCGGACAGTTCGACTGCCAGGCGGCGCGGCGGCGGGGGTGCTTTCAAGACGCCCAACAACATTTTCCTGCGCAAGCGAAGCAAATCAAGACACCAGAACCGACGAACGACGGGCTTGACCATACCGTCCGTCAGTCCGTCCGTTCGTCCAGTTTGCATTATTCATAAATCGCACTCGCGCGCGCGCGCCCGCGCGTCCATTCTTAGTTCATGCTAATCAATGTTAATCACCGGCCGGGTGGCGGCGGCCGCGGTACGCATCGTCGCGTCGCGCGCCGATGATTTGCATTCGGCGATGCTCGATTTTTCGCCCTCCGCCGACCGACCGACCGACCCCCGCCCATCATCGTCCGTTGTCGTCGACGTTTTGCAATCGATAACGCACGGCTGGTTGATTGCCGTTAATTGAAGACACTGCAATTCGCAGTCGGCACCCCCCTTCGCGCCTTTCCTCCCCGCCGCCTCCTCCTAACACCCAATGCGTACGCGAAGGCATTATGCCTATTGTTTTTGTCACACGCAGACATTCATATCCGGCGCATTCAGCGTCGGAGGCGTTTATATGGCGTTTGCGCCAAGATCCTGCTCCTCATACGCCACCCACGCACGCACATTGAGTTGAGCACAAGATAACAAAAGCGCGCGCGCCGCTCGGTTCCGCCGATCCGGCAATAATAAACGCGTCGGCGCACGTAAGGCGTGAATGCATTATTATTAATATTGTGCGTATTCACGAGTTCTTCTTAATTTCGCACCAAACGCCGCCGCCGCCGTCGCCGAGTGTATCCAAATAATGTGTCCTTTGTTCGCGCGGCACATCCATTTGCAGACCTCCCCTCCTCCTCCTTCTCCTCCTCACCCTCCACCACCACGGTGCGGGCGAGCATTTAAATAATCGGCGCCTACTACGCATGGGATGCTGTCACGCTCGGTTCTTGCGTTGCGTACGTGTGTGTGTGTGTGTGTGTGTGCACCCCATCGTTGCGGGGGTGGGTGAGAAAGTAGGGATCTGTGCTATTGTGCGCGTCGACAAAACGTCGCCCGGCGTCTTGTGTGTTGTGTCGAGCGGAGAAGACACATATCGTGAGAAGGGGAAGAGATATCGTCGCGTTTTTCATAATCGCCCCCGCAGCCTACAGATGTGTATGCACAGTGCTTAATTAATCTTAGCAACGCGTCTCTCGTAATGCGAGAATGTTACGAAATCGCATTTTCGATATGTATCCAGCTAGCAGGGTGGAGGCAGAGGAGGATTCGTAGCAACGTATGAAATTAATCGAATCGACGCGTTGTGTTCGTTTGGGCAGCGCCCAAGGTGTAGTGGGCTGGCGGGGCACGGGCGTTTGCTGCGTAGAGGTAGCCGGAGCGGTAATTCCAATGCGACTGCGGCCCTTGTCGGCCGCCCCTTTGCGCCCGTTCGCGTCCTAGTAGTATATGGTCGCAGCGGTAGTAATGTTTCGATTCTCTTAATGTTCTAATGTTCCTTAATGTTCTAATGTTCACATATTCCAAATGTGTATATATCCCCCCACCCCAACCCTTCTCTTGCGCACGCAGCGTGGGCGAAGGCGAGTTTAGTCGCACACAATCCGACCGGGCGGCGCGCTCTTAGTCCTCCTCATTTCGTATTCCTATTCGTATTTCAAGTCCGTCCTAAGACCAATACACCCGCGCCGGTTTGAAAAGGGTCCGTTGCGCGCCCACCGCCGCCGCCCGCGCATATGCATGTGGAGAGCAGCGGCGGCGAGATATATGCTAAGAAAAGGGTCAGAGCCACACGGTCGGTGGAGGTGGAGGCGGTTTGGAGAAGAGAACAGTGCGAAGTGTCTTACACACATTAGGTGTACGCGACGGCTGCTACCACACACATATACGCACACACGCGCGCGCGCAATGAACGTGGGATGAGTGGGTGGGGTGGCCAATGTTTGTGTTATATGAATATTCCTCCCCCTTCGAGCGCGGCGCCCTCCGCTGCTTTCATCCGGGCTGGCCTCTCCTTACCACTTCTCGCACCGAAGACACACAGCACTACAATCCGCATATCCTTACGTCCTTACGTCCTTACGCCTTTGCCATCGCTGGGCTTGCCTTTCCGATCCCGTTTCCTTTCACACACACACACACGCACACACGCGCAGTGCATGCCTGTCCTCTTCTCTTGGCCTCCCAGCGGGTACCTTCGGCCGGTCATGTTTGCTTAGCGCCACACACGCCAACGGGCGGATACATTTGTCGAGGAAGACAAAAGCGACTAGCCCTCCCCCGACCAAGGTGGTGGCGGAGGACAGAGCGGGAGGGAGGGGGGATTGAGTGGAAGACGAGGGTGGACGGACGATGCGTTTGGGGGGAATGGGGTTGGGTGCCGAGGCTAAGATTTCCGCCTCTGGTGGGATTGGTGACGCCGAAGGCCGCATGGCCGAAAGGGGTCTCTAATTACAATGTATGATTAATTATCAAACGGCTGGCGTACGCTTGGTCGTGACGATGCCGCCGCTCCCGCCGCCGCCTCCTGTCGTCGTCGTCGTCGTCGTCGCCGTCATCGAAAGTCCGGCGACGGCGGTGGAAGACACACGCGGCCGGGCACATCTTGCGTCCCGGCCGCCAACGAACGACGTCTTACTGCCCGGCTACTTCGCGCGCGCAACGACCGCAAGCCATCATCCCTCCTCCCACGATCTATGTAAATGTGTGTGTGTGTGTGTGTGTTTGGCACCCCTTTCATCCTTGCCCGGCTGTATATATATATCGGACCGCTGCTTGCGAGTTCACACTAATGCGGGACACATCTCACATCTTAGAGACAGACATCTTTTGTTGGCCACAATGCCTGGAGTCCTCTCGGAAACGATCCCCGTCGCATCCGACACAACCGCCGCAAAGAACTGAATCCATTCTGATTGAACAAATCGGCTTTTTTCATCGATTGTAACAAAATTAAAGCGTTATGCAATTGGGGTTGTGTGCTAGGCGGGGGGGATTTTGTGCTGTTTGGAAGACTCGGTAGCCGCGTGCTTAATATTCGTGCATACATCTGATATTTAGCGTTTGAGACACGGGCATGTCGGGCGAAGGGGCGGCGAGAGCGCCAGGCAGCGGCATGTTCGGCGGCGAGTACATTCATGCGAAATCTGTGTGAGACACACTTCTGTCCCACGCGCCTCACACCATTCGTTCCCATCGCCACCCCCGAAATGGTCGGTCGGTTGGTCGAACGGTCGGTTGTCCGATGCGCGCGCGCTCGTCTTCCTCCCTCCCACCTCCCCCTTCTCCCCGCCAGACGCAGCGTTCCTTCTAAGACGACAGGTACACTCTCTGGCCGAACGAGCCGAAATCTCAGGACGACGTCGGCGGCGCCGAAGGAGGATGAGGATGCGCTGAGAGAGAAACTTCAGGCTGCCGCTCTTCGTCCCGCTGCCTGCGGTCGCCGCCGAAATTCGGCCACACTATCCGCCTACCCGAAAACCCACCCTCTTCCAACCCACCACCATCGTCACCGTCATCCGTCTGCTACTGCTGCTGCTGCCGCCGCCGCCGTCGAACGCGCTCATACACATGCATCGAAATTCAACGTGCATGGGCTGCGCCCGAGACATGTCTAAGGCGTCGCTCGACCAAAAGATGTCTTGTGCATCTTTGCTTCCGACGGGCGGGCTGGGCGACGGGAAGGGTTTTCGGACGAAGGTCCAACTAACAGCCCGCCGCAGATAATGCATGTGTTATTAATGGTCGGCGTATCTGCGTTCGGCCAGGCGACGGTGGCGGCGGCAGCGGCGGCAACCAAGGCACATGCTCAAAATTCAAACCACCCACACTCAAGCCAACCCCGTCGGCCACGCGGAAAGGGGTGAAAGGGTAAATGTATAGGGAATATATTAGTGGTGCGGGTATGTCACTAATTTCGAATGGTTTCGTCGTCGTCGGCGTCGTCTTCATCGGCGCTCATCATCTGTTTTCTCCTCGGGGCGCATTCCGTACGCTCGATCAATCCGAGAATCTCGTGTGGTGGTCGTCGTCAGTCGGCGTCGTTGATACGTACACGATGTGTTTCGCCTAATGAGTGCGTGCGGACTCACGCGGCGCACGCGCTCAGCGCGATGTCCATTGTTTGTTTGTCTCTAATGCGCCAAGCGTATATGTGAGTGCGTGTGTGTGCGTGTGGTCCATTGCAATCGAAATTTACGATTTGTAAACCACCACCGCGAGAACAATGCGACAAATAAATCATCGCAACGGTAATCCACTCGGCCGGCCCGGTGTGGAAGTGATCTCAAAAACATACTCAGGCCCAGAAGGAGAAAGAGAGAAACGCGCGCCGGAGCATTTAAATCACAATCGACTTGGTATGGCGCTTTAGTCATGAGAAAAACGTTTTCGCGTGCGGGCAAAAATTTTGCACGACTCTTTGCGATCTGATCCTTCCTCCCGTCCAACCATCCATCCATCCATCCATCCGTTGTTTGTAAAACTAAATGAGGCGCTTAGGCAAAAGCCCATATAAATACTTGCGAAGCGGGACACTCACTCATGCCTCCTCCTCAGCCTCGTCGTCATCCCGAGCGCGAGCGCGCCTTCACGCTCGTTATTGATAAAGGTAATTGTTTGATAATGTTAGGTGATGGAAGACGAATAGCGGCGAGGTCGTGAGCAAACACTATACAATTTATAATGACGAGCGCTGGTGGACGATGGCATGCGTACGATATACAACACTCGCGCGCGCTGGCCATATATGCACGGTGCATGGATGTTAAAGGTAGTCGCATACAAGCCCGCGGGGCCGACCCTGCAATGCATTTCACCGCAGCGCGCGGAAACTAGTCCACCACGCCGCCTGGCAACCCTGGCGCATCAAAAGCGAATTTCGAAAAGCAAAGAGTGAAGACGACCGAAGACGATGAAGAAGAAGAAAAAACGCCAGACAAGCAGACACCTCTTTTAATGTCGTGCACTATGCAATAATAAGCGCTCACGCTCGTCGACTCGCGGGCGCGCGCGCGCGCGAATATTGAACATCATCACATCGCATCACATTATATCATCAGCTCATGTGCAGCCGAGGGGGTCCGGAGACTGGCCGTGCGCGGCGGCCGAGCGCTTATCGCCGCCGTCGATCTTGTTTGTTCGTACCTTTTACGGCTTTTTATTATTACCTCCTCCTCCTCCTCCTCCACCTCCTTACATCTCGCGTCGTCCTTCTCCTCGGACCGCGTTGATTATTATTGTTCCACCAGCGCGCGCGCCTCGCCCGATAGATTTCTTGTTTGACTTAATAATTATTATTTCGTGAAGGCGCTCGCGCGATGTGCGAACCGAGACGTCCATCATCATCATCATCATCATCATCGCCAGTTCGTGATCGGCGAGCCATTGCCAACCTACCACCAAGCGCAACACCCCAGTACGTCGGTTAATTGACTTCGATTTCGTCGCATCAAATATGATACGACAAAACGCTGCACATGACGCATTAGGCATATTCGTCGTGACCGTGTTTCCACTCTTCGGCCGCGCTCCGCTCCCAGCGTGTGTACGTACGTACACATTGTTGTTGGGAGAATTTTAAATAATGATGAGAACGCGCCTCCATGTCGAGATGCATTTTACTGGAGCACTACTCGGGCGCGCAGTCAAATTAAGAAAACAAATGACTAATGGACATCATCACGATGCGCGCGCGCGCATACACATACATGAACAATACGCTGGATGGAAAAGAACGGTGTGCAGAAGAAGGCGCGCGCGCGAGACGAACAATGGCACACGAAGAGATTACATCTGATGCATACTACATATACATACGTTGGTTGGTACGCCGTGCTTGCCACCGCGAACGAAGAAGTGTTTGGACTCTTGGCAATGCTCGTCGCGTTTCCTTTTATTCAAATCGGACGCGGGTGATGCTCATGTCGTGCTCGACTGCCGAGTGTGAATAATACATGTGATACAAGACTGCCGCTACATTTTTATTGCGGCGAGGCACACGCTTTTTGCGGTGCACCAACCGCGACTTTCGCTTTCGCTGCTGCTGCTGCTGCTGCAACAACACTGTTGCAGACGCGGGATTTCTCTTACTTTGGTCACCAAGAAGGAAGAGCGTATCGAACGTTTTAAATGTAGTTGACAACACCCCTTTCACTGCTATTGCTGGTGCCCGGCCGCCCTTTTGCGCGGGTGGGGGACACTCTCATCCTTAGCCACCCAGTCGATTATCACAATGCATTTGAATATGTAAGTATGCGCGTGTGGGTGTGTGTAAGTATAAGCGTGCGACGACCTATGCACAACCCTCTCCGAAAATAAGGGAGGACGACGCCGAATATGGTATTAAGGCGAATGCGAATACCATATATTGCGGCGTGGCGCCGTTGCGATCTGACCTTTTCCGGGCAAACCCTCTCGCTCCCCCGCGCCTTCAAGAAGGAAGCGCCGGGGTAGGAGCGAAACTATAACTGCGCGTAATATGGGACATGTTAGGAAGGAGATGGCGCAGCATTATCCCTCGGTCCGTCCGCGTGTGCAGCACGTGCGTGTTAACCACAATATATCCCTAACATCCTTACGGGGCCTTCCAACACCCACCCAACCCACCCCATTCCCACCCTCTCTTCCGTCTTGTTGTAGCAGTGGCACACACAAGGCGCAAATGTTGCTCTAATTTATTGGAGAATCCACCGCGACCAGTCCCGGAAGAGCGCAAGCACGGCGTGTGTATCGACTGCGTGCGCACGGGTGATATCCGATCGGGGCAATACGACTACAGCTGCTGATGGCCTCGGCTGGTATGTGCGAGGGGGTCAGAAGAACGCCGCCGCCGAACGAATGCGAGACATGCGCCAGGCGCGCCGGGAAACACGATATGTTTTATTAATTAACTAATAACGCTTAATTGCGGACCGTCGACGATGCGCGTCTTGGCTTACAATCGCGCGCGCACCTTTTCGCGCGAAATCGATTCCGATCGCGATTCGTAATAGTGCGCTTTGGCAGAGACTTAAGTCATACGCTGCATCCCATCCATGGCGCAACAATGGTTGGGAAAACAGAGTGATTAAATTCGTTTGCCCGAATGGCAAATCTTCAGTTGCCCCCCAGCGGGCTAATTACAGTTGCGTGCATAATGGTACTTGCGCGTCCATAGCCGGTGAACAAGCGCGTTAACGCCAGCGCCGTCGCAAATCGAGCCGCGTGCCACATAATAACATGTTTACACATGCGTTATAAATGATTATAAATTATCTGTGATAATTTGTGGCCGCTCTGATGTGTGCCATGCAGCCTGCCGGCTTTTCGGCGTGCGCGCGCGCGTTATTATAATGTGTTATAATGAGCGGGTTTGAGAGAGCAGCCTGCCGCCGTCGCATATCTTAATGCCGCATCGGGCCACACACGACTTGTCGCAAGGCCCTCCAAAGAAAAACCGAACGAATTTCAAGCCCACAACGAGATAACTAAGCGATCACGCGTCGCACGACGCCTTTCGCACCAACGCACACCCACCACAGCCGGCCGCGATTTTCACTCACATCTTCATCGACGGCGCGGTCGTCGTCGTCGATTGCGTCAAATTCGGGGCGCCCGTGTGCGATGATGCAACCAACTAGCTTTGCTATGGTGCAACCCATCCCATCGTCTTCGCACGACGCAAAGCGAATAAGTTTGTAATATTAGCAGCGCGAGCGAGCGAGCGCGAGCGCGTGCGCGCCGTCGATACGGATCCGATTTCGTTTGTTTTGCGCATTCGGAGCGCGCGCGAGGGGGGGCGCCCGCTCATTAAACGTTTAATCACTCCCACGGCGCTGGCGGCGCACGACGCGCAATACACTTCTGTTTCATGGGAGCATCGGCGTCGTTGTGATTGCGCCCGCGTGCATGTGTTGTGCGCGCGCGGCTTTATAATCTTTATCATCTTCGTGTAATCGTTGGTCGGGACCTCGTTTCTCACATTCAGCCGCGTGTTACATTTCGCGCCCGCGTGTTGTGGGGTGGACATGAGCGGCATGAAATCGTGATTGCGATGATCTCTCGCGCGCGGCGCCGTGCGATTCGAAATCCATCCATCCCATCCCAGCGTTGCGCAACGCCACCGCAACACCTTAACGCCGTGCATCAGGTGCGCACCACCTCACGCATCCCTCCTAGCCGATAAGTTTCCTTCATATATGCTACAGATTGTAGGTATGTGTGTTTGTGTGAGGGTTTATACATTTGCGGGAGCGTTCGTAATTAGTGCAAACGCCCGACTCCCGATTGATTAATACCGAAATGCAAATACCGCGTGAGAGAGTGAGAGACGGAGAGAAATAGATGCGGTCGAACGGGCGGAAGGGTTTGTCTTCTGTATGTGTGTCCACTCGTGTCCACGCACCCACCCACCCCCCATCCCCTTCTCACGCCCGGACTAATCTAATATCTCGGAGGATCTGTCACGTACGTCGGTCAGTGATACGTGATCCACCCCGAGCGTAAATTCGCGACGTCGACGGCGGCAGGCGCAGATTCCGCTCGTCGCACAAACAACTTTCCGCGCCGCTCCCTTCGCCTGGAGAGACCCTTCGACGTTGACACGTCCACTCTTCAAACATGCACTCTCTCTCCCTTTCGCCTCTCTGCGCCCCGGTCGGTCGCTTACCGCAAACCTTCTGGCCGCTGCGTTAATGCTAGTTATTTGTGGCGATATTCACATGCAAGTACATTAGTTGGGCGAGCAAAAAGAAAGCGTCAGTACAAGTACATCGCGCGCCCTTTGCAGCAGTCGTCATGGGCGCCCACATATGCCGCCGCCTCGCGCGCGCGCTCGCGCACTCTCCTACTTGTTGCATGCATGGCGTGCACGCGGCCGCGCGGGAAGACGCGTGTGCACACGCAGCCACCGCAGCAACCTTCTACTGGTCACCCTAACTAACTATCTCGCCAAAGTCTTGTATGTTATTTCCAGGTGGTGTCATGGAGAAACGGTGCGCGCGAGCGCTATCAATTTCCAGCTGCAATTAGGTTCCGGAGCCGACGACGACAATGGTGCGCGCGCGCGAGAGAAGAGGCAATCAGCGTTATGTTACGTTCGATATTCGTCAACGCGAAGCGCACTGCACGACGCGCGGATAATATAGAATTTGCGCCTCCGGCCGCGCGCGCGCCACGATGCAATTTCGCACACGCTAGTATTACATGCGGTTCAAATAAAACTACGTACACCACTTGCGGGCGAGCAAAAATGCGAAAACCGATCGCGCGAAAAGCTATTTACGCGTGAAAATTGATAGCCTCGTATGAGGGGAGGATGGGGAAAGGGCGCACAGGACAAACAAGCAACGCGACCGACGGTCAGGTGTAGAAATGTAATTGATATCCATGCGATGGGCGCATCGAAATAATCGAACGCGTCGGCGGCTTTGTTTTGCACAAAACAATAAAATGAAGCAATTTCGAATAGATTGCATCAGCGCGAGGCAATGAAAGGAAGGGTACCGACGCACTGCGATATAGATGTATCATTGACCTGAATTCGTGCGACGCGCGGCCGCATCTTCGCTTGCCGATTGTTGAAAATCCACGCGGGTGCAGCGACGAACAATAATTCCAGCGAAAACCAACAGCTCGCGTATAGGTATGTTGTTGATGGAACACACGTGGCGGTGGTTTGCTACCACCCCTCAACAGCAATTCCTTGAAAACCGTCTGCGTCAAACAATGGCTTTCAACGGTTACCAACGGTTTTTGGCAAACAGCGGCGGCGGCGGAGGCGGCAGCCTAGCTACACATATGCCACCGCGTCCTAGGCCTATTCCATCCCTAAAAATATGTGTGGCGAAACCTCATTCGGCTCACAAGCGAGCACGAGTGAAGCAGTGCACTTTGAATACGACTCCATCGACATGGCTACATACACGGTATGACGTGGTGCTGGAAAGTGCTCGCCAACATAACTCAATCCCGCTTCCGTGTAGGCTTTCATTCAGGAGACGGACACATCGGATGAGGAGCGAGGCGCATCCATCTTCCAGCACGTGCAGAACATACTCGCCACGGTGGAGCGCAGCGCCGAAACCGGCGAGTTGCAGTTCAGCAAGGTGAAATGGCATTCGACCGAGATAATGCCGTGCAGCTCGATCGACAACAACGACAACGACAACGATAACGACGAGGCTATGGAGGTTGTGGATGTTGTGGAGGTTGTTCAGGAAGAGTACATCGATGTGATTACGATGCCGACCGATGAAGAACACGAGACGATTAGGGCGGTGCTCATATGTGCTGCGAATGGCAAACCGCCGCCGCCGTCGGTCATTGATATTGATCCCGACTCGATACCGTTTTTCATCGAGAACTGCTTGTCCCCCCTCGCCGAGGATTTACTGCCGAAAATCGGGCCTAATCATTACAACCATGTGACGATTGGACGGCGTGCGGTGAACAACGCTACCTGGAAACATCTGCAGACGTTGCTGGCTGATGATGAAAAATGCCTCCTTATTTTCGAGCAATGCTCGCCGCCAAAAGAATCGACCTTCTATGATGAATTGAATCCTTTGAACAATTAGATTAGCTCTACATCGATGGCTTTCAACGGTGCCAAACAGTTTCTCTTAAGCAATAAGTCAACCAAGTGTAATATATTTTTTTCACATATCAATTGTTTTGTTTTTCATCTATCACCTTTTTATGGCCCAACTGGGGGGGGGGGGATGTTAGTTACTCACAATCAGCCAAGCATACCACGCACTTGACTATTGTTTGTTCACACGTTTATTGAAATAGCGTATGAGTAAGCGTGGCTAATCGTCGTGTGCGGCGGAGAACACAACAAAAAAAACTAGCTCATCAACGACGACGGCAAATGAATGAGACGCTCATTAAGTCATTAATGACGGTGTATGGCTACGTATATGAATATTTCACATTTCATGCACATCGTCTTCGTAATAATAACATCGAAAGTGATGCCTAGACACACACGTGTATTATTGATACGCGAAACAATTAGACGAGTCATCATCACTCACGGGTGCGCACGTAGGTAGGCAAAGCCTTGTTTTCCGCATCCCATCATCATCATCATGATGGTCGTCGTAATCGCCGTTTGGCGTTTGACACGTGCGTGCGTGAACGCCGCGGCGACGAAGACAATTGAGCAACTGTTTGGAATGACGTGCAAATGAAGAGCGGGCCGCCCAAATTGATACTCAATTGTAAGTAATAGACGAACGCAGCGCATGAGAACACCATCATATTTAATAACACACACCGAAAGGTAAAGAAAACTTTGGTATACATAATACATGCACATAACTGGCGGCGGCGACGAGAAACATATCGAAGGATTAAAACGTGATGTACGGGCGCACTTTTCACTTTACGCTAATTGCAGCGCACGAATATGGATATGAATGTCGATGCCATAAGGATGGTAATAACGGCGCGAGCGGCGCGCCGTGGTGCGGCAGTAATGAAACGTAAGCGATATGTAATTATTCCCCGTATGCGGCCGCACGCCGCGCGAGCGTATTTGTTTGCTCGCGCTGAATAATTAATAATCCATCGGATGTGTTACGCCTCGCAATTACTCGGCGTTTGTGTTTTACGCCAACCGCGCCCGCAGGTTGATGCTATCTAATCTATTTATTAACAACTATTTAGTCGGCGAAAAGAAACCGAACGAAGCAAAGTAGCCTAATTCTTTTTACCATCGGAAATCAAAGGAATACGAGCAGATACATTGCGGGGAAGGGCGCGGTGAGTGGCCGGGTTGATGGAGAAGAAAGGAGCCCGCAGAACAATGCCCCGCGCGCAGCAATAAAAGTTTAATTGAATCTAATAATATAATATAATAGGTGTGTGAGTTTGACCTATGGCGCAAAACAACAATAAGTGAACACTCGCCATATGCATACCCTATAAACGTATACAAATGCACTTATCTTTCGATATGTAGTTTTCTATTATGATTTGCGTTCGCTTCATCTTCATCGGCGGCTGCCTTTTTTTCTTCCTCTTGTTGTTGTTGTTGTTGTTGTTGTTGTTGTATTGGCCGAGGCCGAATCATCGAAAGACAGGGGCCAGGCCGACATCATTGTATATCGTTTGCAATCATTGTGCAAGGCAACCGTTGAAGTCGAAGTCGAAATGAGGCCGCTCTGTGTGGTGTGTGTGTGAGTGTTCGATTGAATATTGTTTCGTCCGCGTGTGGCCGGAAGGCAACGCTCCTCATTTCATCGGGCGCGCTTCACTTTCCACCATTATCAATGACTAGTAAATTCGTCGTTATGAGATTGATTCCGATTTTATTGCAAAAGAAATATAGCGCCAAAGAGAGTCAGTACATTCAGTGATGGATTTCGATAGGTACGTGTTTTTTTCTTCTTCTTTGTTGTTTGGATCAAGCGGGAGAGCAGATCTGTACGAAGACCACAAACATCATGTAAAAGAGGATCATCAGCGCAAGCCGGAGCATGCCCAGGACGATCACGACGTCACAATGCGAACGCGCGTGGTGGGCGATTGTTGGTGGTACCGGCGCATTCACCACTTCCTCAATGACCATGGGTTCCTCTGCTTCGACGGGGTGGTTAAGACGCATGGGTCGCACCGAGCGCGCAAATAGACGGCTCACGGCGCGTGTTGCTCGCACCTGGATCAGCTCATAATCGAGTTGCAGATTGCGCGCGATCATCGGCAGATTGCGCACAAACGGCCGTGGATAGCGGCGCTCTCGTGGCGGCGGGCTGCTGCTATCAGCCAGCAGCTTCAAACCATCACCACCGGCGTGGTTGGCGTCGTAGACGGCGGCGTCGGCTGGTGGGAACGGCGCAACGCGATCGCCGATGGGACGCCGTTCCACCACCGGCTGGTCGACGGGCGGTCGCACCTGCAGGCGCTCATCCCATCGCGTACGCTCCGTGAAGATGCAACGCTGCAACCGCTTCCGCCGAGCAGCGACGACTCTGACCAACCCCGGCGGCGCTGTTGATAGCAGCATGCCCATTCGCGGCTGGGGATTGATCGGCAGCGGCACCGCAGCGGCAGGCGGCACCGGATCGCCAACGTCCGGTATCCAGTCCGCTACAATGAGAGCGCCGTCGTTGCGGCGGCGAGCGCGCGGCAGTGGCGCACGCCGGAAGCGGCGCTGCTCTGGCGACGGGGGCGGCGAATCATTGTCATTCGGCGTCGATGACGATGATGCTGATGAGGCATTGGGAAGTGGTTCCATCACGCTGGCACGTGGCACGTGGTGAAGAAGCAAAAGATCCAAATTTTGAGCGAGCGGGTAATGAATGAGACGAATGAGAGGAGCAACAAAACGACGCGTGCTACACCGAGTACTGATTTGGTCTGACAAAGCACTTGGGGTGTCAAACAATGTTTGTTTCTATTGGCGAAACAAAGCGAAAGCGTCGTATTCCTGGCCGAGGCATATTTTTTCGATAACGAGATGTCAGGGCGCGGATCGTGCGCGCCAACAATCACCATAGATCATCGATAACCGCAATGAATGGCAACAGAATCGGGGCAGTGCGATTGAAAATCGACAATCAATCCGCGCGCGCCTGATCTGATTTCGCTTAATATAAGCAGTGTTTGTCGACACCTCGACTGACGCAACGACTTCCGCGTCAGCATCGGCGGTCGTCCGCCAGACGAATTGACGTTCGAATGGCGACACGACGCGCATGCGGCGGCGGCGGCGGCGGCGTTTCAATCGCATTGGCGGTGCGCCGATGACATGCGAATCGATGATGTGCACTGCGCGCGCGCTTTTTCTGCGCACGCAGCACCGATGAGAGCGCTCTAATTGTTGCGCGAATGCCGTTAGGCCGAGGAGGTTCGTTGGCTTTGTTTCGCTTTGCAATCGCGCTGAGCTTTATTGCTTTGGTACGTACGTTCGTTCGTTTCTGCTGCAGCCGGGGAAAGGAAGGGAAATAAACATGTTGGATGCGGTAAACGCCGCGGAATTCCGCTCCCATCACACTCGTGACGTCCAGTGATGATAATTACAGGCCAAAATAAACACAATCGAAAGTGAATCCGCGTCGGAGGCGGACCACCACACGGCGCCGGCGGCCCGCGATAAAACGATAATTGCGGGGTGGGCGCCGGCGGAGCGCAAGGCGTGTGACGGGTGATTGACGCATCCCACCAATGAAGCGCCGTCGCCGTCGCCCGCCGCCAACATCGCGAATTCGCGTCGCGTGTGGCAGCGGCGGCGGCGACGGCGGCGGCGACATGTGTGTACGTACGTACGCGCCGCGTTCTCGTTGGCGGGCGGTGGCGGCGAATTGGAGCGGCGCGCGCGCCGTCGCAGCATGTATGTGCACATACTGTGGGGGCGGCAGCGGCGGTGGTGGCGGTGGCGGCGGCAGCCCGACACATATGTGGACGCGCTCTCGTTCGCTGCGAGCGCGAGATAGGCGGCATGTCTCGCATGCGCACCAGCGGCGGATGTGGAAAAGTACGGCGGTGGTGGCGGTGGCGGCGGCGGCGGCGGCGCACATACGTCCACACACATGTCGCCGCATGCGATATGTGCGCAGACGGCAGAGATTTCAACAGGCCACCGAAAACGAAGCGCTGCTTGCCACACTACGAACATGACGTGCGCGAATGAGGAATGAGCGGTCAGAAGGGAAATTTATTCGTTAACGCCCGTTGTTTGTTATGAGTTAATTTATGCCGACACCTTTCGCCGTGTGCCGGCCAACGCAATTCTTCAACGCGCGCCAAGCACAAAAATCCAGCGAGAAAGATTTATTATATTTGCCCTTATTTCCCTTTATGCGCTCGCGTTGCGTGCGCGTTCGCGTGCTCTTTTTTTTTCTTCGCTTCTTGTTCGTCTGCTTGTTTGTTGCTGTTATTGTTGCTCTCCAAACGCGCGTTGCCTTCTTTTCAACACCTCCGATCTCGGGGCGCCTTATTAACGTCCTCGCCGCCCCGCCGGCCCGCCTGTATTCTTCCTTCTCCGCTGCGTTATGCAAATAAGCCGGTGCCGAACAACGGCAAGGGCAGATAGGTCAGTGTAAGCATTGACCCATTGCCAGCGACATTTTGAGCAGTGCGAACGCGCATCTTTATCTCGTTAGGCGCATTCGCGCGCGTATTAAACGCGCCTTCGCACACGTGGCAAAATGCATTGTTTGCGGTCGGCGAGTTATTTGTTACACATAATAGCAATTTGCTGGCGCGTCAGGTACGAGATACTGCCCCACGGGCGCACTCGCTTCTTGACGACAGCTTCTTTGTGCATGCATCTTCCTATACCTCAAGGAGTAAATACGAAAAGGACGCTACCTAAATACAAGGGATCCTGCATTTTTCCTGTGACTACGAAACGCAATGGATTTCATCGTGTTGTATGACATTGCCGGACGCTGGGTTGCTTTTTGCCACTTGCACCAGCCCGATCGAAAACGTATTCGTTCCCACGCACGCGTTTGATGATGGAAATCGAGCACTTTTTTTCGCTGGCCGCGAGTGTGCTGCATACGAACCAAACGACGTCCACGTACGATTCGTCTGGGTTCGTTCGCGCGCATCGACGACGACGATGGCGATGATGATGATGACGATGCCCGAACGGAACCGCGGCGGATGTGTGTGGCGACGCGCGAGTGTGACCAATCGTCGAAATCGTCGCCGCTGATTCGCATCGACAAGCACACACATCCCATGATGATCGGCCGCGCATCCATCATGCATCCCATTCATTGTTGCGGCCGCGCATTTGAAACGAGGATTCGCGCCGCGCCGCACCGATTTGTCATTTCATACTCGGCTGTGGCGCATTTCTCACACGTTTTACGTACCGAAACTGAAGCAGCGCACGCGCACGGTATGTAGCATCATCGGGCAATTGTATCCATGCGAACCGGGGGGCAAATCAACGTTGAAACGAAAGGCGGGCGAGAGCGGGCGGGCGGACGGACGCACGGCGCGCACGACAACTCGAAAACGAAATCATGCAGAACATTTATTAATTCTGGTCCGGTTCAGCTTGTGCCTCGGCCCGAAGAGTTCAGCAACGGCGGTGCGCACAACAAATAGTTCGGAACGTTTCGCGCTCCTCTCCCGCCGCCGCCGCCGCCGCCGCTGCCGCCACCGCCGTCGTCTGTCGATAATTAGATAAGAATATGAACATGAACATGACTCGGATATTAGTCGCATGGAACTTCTCCGTTTATTGTGCGCGCGCGCGCGCCGAGCATCATCTCAGCGCCCGGTTACGGTAAGGCACACACGCGCAATGATACGATTACAATCGTAGCAACATATATCATTGCCCATTATTATTATTGCGCGTCCGTCCCGGGCCGTGCGCGCTCTTCTCGATTTCTTCAGCGTTGCGCTCTTCGCAATCGTGTGCGGCGCGCGCGCGCCGGCGAAGGGGTATATCTGTTACGTTTACTTCCACCGGCCTGTGTGCTCGCCGCAGAGAGACTAATGATTATTGCTGTGTGTATGTGTGTGTGTGTGTGTGTGTATATCGGCCGTCGTGCATCATTACTCATTAATATAGTTCGATTTCGATCTCTCGGGGCTCTCTGACGCGCGTCGCACGGCCCGACCTGCGTCTCTTCTTCGTCATCGTCGTCGTCGCGCGGCTTGCGGTTTTCACTGGTGCGCGGAAATGCGAGCGAGCGTGCCGCGCATGACGAACCGTCCGTCGCGTCGACTAAATATGGAAAGAGATGCACGGGCGAAAGTCATACTCAACGAAAAATATCGCCGCGATGAAGATGGCAATGCGCCCGACCTAAACGATGCGATAACAACTATTCCAATGCCCATGCCCCTCAATAACTCAATAAATAATCACTAATGCTGCGCCGATAATCGCCATTGTACTCCATCGCTTATGCTAGTTGGTTTTTCGGCGCAATGTCATTGCAATTGGTGGTTGGTTGCAAATGCATTACGTGCGATTGCGGCGGGCGGCGGCGGCGCGATGCGAGAATATGCGCGCGTACGTGATACGGCGGCCTTTTAGTTATTTCAGTTTGATGATTACAAGGCGGCCGCCGTTGCTCGCGCTCGCAATTTGCCTTGCGCGAGCATATGTGATGGGCATTCATTCGTATTTCGATTCCCCCGCTGCAACAACACAATGACGAAGAGACTTTTCCTCCGTCCAGCCGCGCAATAATCATAACAATAACAATAATAATGCAATACGCGATCAAGGAAGCGCGCGCGCGCACACACACACACTATACAAAGGCGACGTGTGGATGGCAACACAACGAAGCATAAATCACGGAGAATTTTAATGGAATTTGTGCTCTATTTTGATAGAACGGTGAAGGGTACTCTTCGGTTGCTGGCGGGTTGGAGACGACAACATTTTGGGAAAGAATCACGCGGCAGACGTTAAGGGACTCTTCATCACCATCCGGCGTGCGAGCGAAGGGCATTGTTTCGTAATTAAGTGTTAAGAAGTCAGTTTTGGATGGAATGCTAATAGGTGCTGTGCATTAAGATTTGTGGAAGAAATAAATAATTCGAAGAAGTGCATCCGCGCGACATCTACTCGCAATCAATTGCAACGCATTGTTATTGCGTGTGCGCCATATTCGATTCAGTGTGTTTGCAAAACGCATTCGGTGTGCGCGTGTAATTTATCGATCGTTTTGCAATAATAAGTGTTGAAAATCCCAATCACGGTGCGCGGCGGCCACATGCGATCCGATTTGCATTCGTGGACCGTTGCGCGGGCTGAAAAACGCGTCTCGCGTCGAAGGCGTGCTTTCGAACCGAACGGCCAACCGACCGGCCTGCGCGGCCGGCACGGCGTGTGGAAGAAGAAAAGACTTAGTGAAGCGGAAACAGCGCGGCGACGACTTTATGGGTCGTGAGCTCGCTGCGCGCGCGCGCTCTACAAAAAGCCTCAACGGTCAGGATCCACACGTTCACACATCTCTTCGTCTGCATACACAATCACAATCCACTCGCAGGACTCGGATGGTAAGCACACAGCCACACACATACGTTGCAATGGTTCGGTTTTTTCAATGCACATGAGCATTTCATTATAACATCCGCTTGCGTATCGAAAGTGCAGCTCTATGCACGCTGCGCTGGACGCGCCGCGCCGGCGAAAGAAATCGTGCGGCCGCGGAATAAGAAACGATATGGATGGATGTGGTTCATTGATGCATGCAATTTAATATGAAGCATTCGAACGTAACGCACACCGGTTGGCGAACGCCTCGCTCGACAGCGTCGAAGTGTATCAGGTGGAGTACACGACACCTCCACGAAGCCGATTAATAAAACCGAATTCCATTTAATTCGGCTTTCTTGGCGCCAGCAGTTGCGGTACTATTCGAATTTGACGGATATCGGAAAACAATGATTTTATTAGACAAATTACACGAGGCGCCCGCGCGCTCGCGTCACCCTTTCATTCTCTGCCTCACATGCGGCTCCCCCCTGCGCGATTCGGCGATGCGAAATAATTGAATTCCGGCAAGGGCGACGCACGATTAGCGGTCACCTCTTGCCATCGGCGTCGTGACGACACATCGAAGGAATGCAACCCCGTCGATTGACCTCTCTCCTCGCGCCCTCCCTTCCGTCCAGATCACCGCATGTGTGAAATTGACTCCCGCTGTCACCCTTGATCGAAATCCACACCCTTCCCACACCTTTGATACACCAAAACCAAAAACACCAAAATGCAAGTATTTGACAATGCATTTTTGACAAATCCACATACAAGGAAGCATCGCAATGGTTCATTCGTCGGCCCACGTCTCGCCGGCGGGCAGATCAAAATCGTAGTCGGCGTCGACGTCGACGTCGACGTCGTGGTCGTCGTCGCTCAGGAAGAAATTGAAGCGGCGCCGGCGCCCGGCGTGCATATGGCGCATTATCCTTGCACGCCGCCTGCGTCCGTGAAACGGCGGCACGGCGACGTAGAGCTCACCGCCGTCGAGCCGGCAAAGAGTGCCGGACGACACGCCGGTGGCGAGACAGCGTCGCGTATAACGGCGCACCTCGTCCACGTCGTCCGACTCCAGCTCGGCGGTGCCGCGCGCCACCACGTACGCCACCAGCCAGCCCAACGACGCCGGCTGGCGCTTCAGCGCCTCGTGCACCACCTTGCTAGTCTGCTTCAAACGGCGCACATCCAGCGGCTTCTCAACCTCCTTGTCCTTCTCCTCCTCGACGACAACCACTGACTCCGCCGCCGCCGCCACTGCCGCCGCCCCCGAGCCCGCTTCCTCGCCTGCCTTGGGTACTTGTTCAGTCGACATCACTGTTTTCTCTCATTCAAGCGTGTATAATAGTTTTTGGGAAAGTGTAAAGTGTATAAAGTGGGTATATAAATTTTTTTTCCGGATGAAAATGAAAATTTTGAGATGTGTGGTGTAGGATGAACGTGTGTATAATGAACTGCGGTGCGAGTGTTTACACATTGGTCACCACGGACGACAAAGGAATCGCCACCCGCCGCAGTTGACGAGATTTTTCGCATGTTGTTGATTTCGGTTGCGAGTGAGAAACATGTGCGCACTTTTGACGTTGTGTCGGTTGTGGCGCTATTGCCTAGCCGGCCCGATGAGCGGAGCGCGCTTCGCTTCACTAATCAAACCAGTAAATTTCGCGATAGCATCTTCAATATACGGCGGTGACATGCACATCTGCGAGCGGTGCGCTCGTGCGTCGCCGTTTTGTACTCGCAATGACGCACCGACTTTTTCTCATTACGATTGGCGCGCGCACGCCCGTCGTCGTCTTCGTCGGTGCACGCATCATCATCATCATCAGCAGCATCATCTCATCGGTGCGCGGTGCGATTAATTTCGCGGGGGGTGGGAGAGGCGCGCCCGCCCGCTAATTAATTGCAATGCACACGGCATGTGTCGGTCGTCGTTAACGCATACGCAAACGCCTTAACACCTGCTTCGATGATCGGAACAATCAATTGTCGGCGCTTCGCAATAAATACTCGGCGATAATTGCGCCTGCAACACTCGTAAATATATCGGCGCCACCCACATCGCAATTGGATGATTTAAATGCATCGTGGACATGGGGGGAACGCTGTGGAAGGGGGCTCCATTATAAAGCTGGGCAATTTGTAATTATCAAGATTTGCACAAAAATGCGCGCGTTTCGGATTGATGCGTAATCAAATCGTCGGCGTCGTGGGAGTGGGATGGTATAGGACGCGTTTCGTAAGATGGCAATTACAATATGCTGGCTGTGGCGCGCAGAAGAACAATGCGGCATTTTTGCGCAACTCGGAAATCATTCGACCGAATCCGCGGGTTCGCTCTCGCGCTCGTTCGTTCCTTCGGTCGCTGCGCAGCCGCATGCATGCATTATGCACATGCCCCGACGCAAGCGCGCGATTACTCATGCACCGCGCCGCGCTCCACTGCGCATCCGCGGATGAGTAATGCACGAACGCGCGATTCGATTATTGCACGTGTGTGCCGCACGCGTGTGTGGGTTCTTCGGTGTTTGCAACATGCCTCGCGGCCGAAAAGTGCACACCGCGATGGGATGCGACTTAACAATATTCTTCTGTGCATACGAGTACGTAGTACTTACCCACACAGGGTGTGCGGCAAACAATCTGTTGATAAACTTATCGAACGATAATGAAATGATAAGATTAAAATGCGTTGTGTTAAGTGCTCACCCTCTATAATCACCGTGTAATAATTACCTAGCCGAATAGCACAAGAATTTGTAGTAATAGTTATTTATTGTCATTTTATTAGAGCTCAGATAATAATTTCTGCAAGGGGTTTCTGAATAATTCGGGCAAATCATTGATGGCCCCCCCTATGTATTTTTTTCACACTCACACGTTTTGGCACAAGGATGCGCAGAAAAGTTGACGTGTGCGCAGCGGGCGCGGAAGAGGCTCGCAAACGTGACGGGACGGACGGACGTAGCCGCCGAAGGAAGATGATGATGAAGAAGAAGAAGAAGAAGAAGAGGAAGAGGAGCGCGATGCCGCCCGTCAATTGGAATCTCAGCCGGAGCGTAATGAGAAATCTCGCGCGCGGCGCGCGCAAGCGATGTGCGGGCGGGCGGGCGGGCGGCGAAGAAAAGGGAGCGGTAAAAGAAAAGAGCTTAAAACACAATTAAAATTTTCTTCTCCTACACGCTGTTACACTCGGCGAGCGAGTGCGCCAAGCCTTCGCCGTCGCCTACCTCCCCAGCCCCCCTTTCTGCGCGCGCGCGCGCGCACACAGCATGTATGTACATTCATCAGCGAGTGTACTGCTTCTTGGCGGCGTGAGTGTGTGTATGTGTCGGTGGGTCGCTCGTCCCGGCGAGCTAGAGAGACATCAAAAATAAATTCAACTCATTTCCCTGCCCCACCCGCGAGGAATGCACCCAAAGCCACCCAAACCCCCAACCCACCCTCGCGTCCGCGTACTCTCTGTCACTCCAACGCGCACACCCTTCCGCCGCCCTCGCGATGTGCGATGGATGCTCTCCGCTCGCCGGCCGTGCACATTATAAATCCTTCTATGTCTTCAACGTCTTGATTTCCTCGCGCGCGCGCGCCCGCCCGCACCTCGCTCGCTCGCGCGGCCCTCATCCCCCGCGTGCGTCACCCCCCCCGCCCACCCGCCCTTCCCGCGCAACAAAGCGGCGCGTCGCTCGCTTTTCGCGCTCTCTTCGCGCTCCTTTTTCTTTGTTTCTTTCCGTGCTGTCGAGTCGTCGCCCAACCACCCACCCGTCTCCCCCCCCTCTCCCGCTCGCCCCGCGCATGGCCTCGTCAAGCCACGCGCGGCGGCGTCCTTCCGCGTCGTCGCGAAAGGGGAGAGACGAAAGAATTAAAGAAAACACGAAGCGAAATGCGAAATTAAGAAAACGCGCGCGCGCGCGGGCGCGCTTACAGATGGAGGGGTGAGTAAAATGGAATAAGAGGGAGGCGGCAGCGGGAGCGGCGGTGGGCGACTCGACGAAGACGGATGGCGAAACGTATGAGAGACAATGTGTGTGCACGTTCGAACCGAGCCGCCGCCGCCGCCGCCGCGTTTTAAAACACCCACATCTACTCTACACCCACGCAATATATATATGTGGGCATTTCGCCACCACCACCAGGACGACAGGCAGGCAGGCAGGCAGGCAGGCGCGCCCGCCGTGTGCTGATGCTGCGTCGACCACCCCACAGACCCAGCCAAACCGAACCACCCGTGCCACCCATCCACCCATCGCCGCACCCCGTCCGGCGCGGCGGCCGCCATTCGTGCTTGCTTGCAGCCTCACCCGTTTTCTTTAATTAATCTCCCCCCTTCTTTTGCGTCGTTCGTTTCTTCATTTCGCAGGCAGCGGTGGTGGAGGCGGCGGCGGCGGTGGCGGCTGGGGCGCAAGCATGTGCGTGTGTATGTGTATGTGTGCACGTTTTAAATGTGCCTCTTTTCTTCTTCTCCGCCTTCGCTTTCCGCGCAACTTTCGCGCTTCGTTTTTTCGCGTGCGACGAAGATGAAGGCTGCGCGCCTTCAGGGGTGCAGAAATTAAGGAAAAGGATGCGCACGCACACGCCCACTCGCACGTAAGTTGGGAGCCTGGTTAGAACAATACATTTTTACACATTTCGCCTCGCTTTGCATCTGCCGTCGCCGTCGCTCACGCACATACACACTCCAGCCACCCCCCTGCCGTCTCCCCAGCGACCATGTGCCCGCCACGGGGGGCGGGCGGCATGTGGAAGATCTTTAATGTATCCGTCGCGCAGGAGGGGAGAGAGTGCTGCACGCTGGCGCACTGCCCTGACATTAATTAAAAAATCTTGTTAGGAACACGCACACGCACTTGCCGACGACCTGCCATCCGTTTCTCTCTTCCCCCTCAACGCACGGTCGGCAAAAAAAAAAACTTTGAAAAATTCGATTGACGAAAAACTTGGGAACCCTCGTAATATGCATGCGTTGCATGCAAAATCATTGCGCGCAATTCACTCCTCTCCTGGTTTGCTTTGTTGTTGTTTTTCGGTATTTATATTATATTAAGCATCATGTGACCTAAATAATATATGTGTGTGCGAAGGACCCTGGCACTGTCATTTCGCTGGCTGATGCTGCGTCCCGCTGTTTGCCCGTTGCGAACGATTATCATTAAAAATATTAATGATTTCGCATTCTTCACGCGCGCCCGCTCGCGCGCGCGCCACCTCCACCCACGTTCTTCTTTTGCGTTTGTACACTCGGCAACCCCCCCACCCCCACCGAAACACATCCATATCTGCTCCACCACTGCACACACATCGAAGTGTGCCCCGTACGCGAGCCGCTTTCGCGTTCGGTTCGCCCGCCACCGCCACCGCCGCCGCCGCTCAACCCCTCCAGCGCGACCGACGCACGCCACGCTCGCGAGTCTTAATTTATAACGACCCTTCGGAATTTTAACTCATCCTCTTCTTTTCGTGCGCCGCCAGCGTTCTTTCGTGCGCCATCTCGCTCGTTTGCGACCGACCCACTCCACACGCGAGCGCGTTGGCGTCGTCTTCCCCGTTGTCTTTCGCATGCGGGGATGAAGATGACGATGGAGATGGAAATGCGGCGGCCACGGCGCGTTGCGGGTGGCGCGATTTACGTGTAGTGGTGGTGGTGGCGGCGGAGAGGTAGGAGAGCGGATGAGAACGGGATCGCAGCCGCCGCCGCCGCCGTCGCCGCGAAACACAATTTGCCGCGGCCCGCGCGCCGTTTCTTTGCCCGCCTCTCGTGCCTTCGCACGCCAGCGCGAAATTGTCATAGCCGAAGACAAAAAGCCTTTGGGCACTAATTATTTCTTTAACGAGCAAAGACAATAACGCAGCACACGAAATTCGATTATTTTGGATGCGAGGCGAAACGCTGGCCGCGCTTTTTCTTCCTTGCGCGTCTTCTTCGCGCGTCGACCTTTTCCCGCTATGCGCTATGTGTGCGTGAATGTGTGTGTGTGGGTGGGCTAAAGTCGCAAAAGGGGTGCCCCCGCTTCGATGCGACGTGGAAAATAAACGTTTTATCGGTTAATAATATTAATTTCGCTGTTGAACGTAAAATACTTAAAATACTTAAAAACCTTTTAACCGAAAAGCGCGCGCGCGCGCCGAACTCAGCCCGGGGGTTGTTGGTTGGCGGCGCCGCACATCTTCCATTCGCGCATGTAGTCGACTTCATGCGAGCTGCCTCGCGAAGAGATGGGGGGAGGGGTGGGTCGTTAACGACGTTTCGTCGATTTTTCCACCCGCGCGCTGCTTGCGCCATGCTTGTCGATCGGGGCATGGCTGAACGTCAACCCTTTAAAATTGTATTAAAATGCGAAAGACAGCCGTACCAAACCCCAGCCCGTTGCGTTCGAAAAATGGCAAGTATTTTCTTAAATACGTTATCGATTGCGTCCGTGGCACATTTTTTTATTGTAATTATTTTAATGGTCATTTGGAAGCGACGCTGTCCATTAACAATTGTCATCCGCAGCCAAACCACACTGGTTGCTATTGCGCCCAGCCATTTACGCAAACCGCCACCACTACCACCACCGCCGCCGGCGCTGCTACTGCTGCTGCTGCTGCGAGCAACAAGCAATCGACGGAGAGTACTCGTATCCGTCATCCGAAATGCGCCAGCGGCGGCGACGATTATTTTTCACAATTAAACCGCCTTCGACTTCGAAAACCGCCTCCTCTCCCCCGTACCCGCACCATATCGAGAACCCGCGCACGAGGCAGATAAGCGGGGCGGTGGGTGGGTGGGTTTTTCGGAACGGGGGTAATATTTAAAAAGCGTCGCTGCGCGCCCAACCAGCCCGCCCGCCCACCGGGGCGCCGCGCGTTCAATCTCATTCAAAACAAACGCGAAGAACGTATAATTCTTCTTCCCTCCGCTGCTTCGTCTTCGCGCCGCGCGAAATCACGCACAATTAATCATCTTACATGTGCTCATATTTCTTCTAATATAATTAAGACACTGAAAAATTAAAAAGCGCGCCTCGGCCCAACCCCAAACCCAACTCGCCTCAATTGCGCGGGGAGCGAAATACGCGTCGACAACAACAACAACAAAAAATCATCATAATACCGTACCGACGATTGTAGATTAATACCGAGTCCAAGTGGTGCGGCGGGCGCACGGCGAAAGAAACAAAATTACGCGGTAATTGCGCGGGACGCGGAAGAATGACGCGACTTCATGCACTCATCAAAATCTTATTACGCGCTCGGGCGACCGACTGCAGCGGTGGCGGCGGTGGCGGCGGCGGTGTATTATTATTATTTTTGCGCGTCCTCTCGAAACTCTCCCAACCCGACCCGTCAGTCCAACCACCCACCCCCCGCCGCCGCGCCCGGCCATGCGCCATTATTAGTTACACATGGCGCGAGTGATGCGTTGTTGAGAGCGAGCGCGCTCTTCATCCCCCGGCTAGGATAGACCGCGTCGTATCGTTTCGACGTTTCAGAGAGCTCGATGACACTCGTGCGTACGCTTCGCGGAATGAATAGCGCGCGGCCGACAATTCAACCGTTATGCTTCCACCACCGCCGCAGCGTTTTCCACTTATGTGTGTGTATACCTTCTGTTTCCACTTCCTGCATACGTGAGCCTGCCTTTTCCGTCCTGCTTCCTGCCAATGCGCCAAAAGGGGGATGTTGTACCTTCGCTCACGCAATGCTTATGAACACATACTTACTTACATTCCTCCATACCTCTACATATTTGATTTAGTTTGCATGCCCGGATGCGTCAGTTGATTAATTTAATTTTTCTGTTTATTTTTCCAGATAAGCGGGCCGAATCAGCAGCTAATTAGGGGATGGCAACACTTCATCACACATTATTAAAAACCAGCAGCGAGAGCTGAACGCCATACGAGGTAAGTCCGAATGCCGTTTATTGGAAACATGACAATACAAAAGAAATTACAAAATTCCTCCCTCGACATGACGAGGGGGTGAGCAAAAAGAAGGAGTTGAGCAAAGATGGGAGGGGGGTGCGCGATGACCACCATCCTACTTCCTGCCGCGCTTATGTCCCTTACCCTTTCCCTTGTTCTTGTTCTTCTTGCGCCTCGGGCGCGAGGGACCGGCACGTGCGCCCTCCTCCTGTTCATCCTCCTCGCCTGCCGGCTCCTCCTGGCCGGCCGGCTCCTCCGTAGCCTGCACTGGGCCCGTGCAGCAAGTGCAGTGCCCGCCGACCGCTCGGTCGCAGCGGATGCCGGCCCTGCGCGCGGCGTAGAACGGTTGCGGCAGCGGCAGCATAGTGGCGTCGACCGTCTGGCCGGACTCCACCGCCTCGTGGATCATCGTCAGCAGCGCCGTCGCCTCGCGCTTCATCACCTTGCGGTTGCGATTGTTCGTCGGCAGCAATTCCTCGCGATTGCGGCGACGCGCCTCGGCGTACACCTGACTCGGCTTGCGGTGGCCGGTCACCGTAAGCGGCGACGTCGACATGCCGAGCCCGTTGTGGCGAATCTCGGTGGCGGCGGCGGCCGCGGCGGCGACACGTGCGGCTTCCTCCACAGTCTCCCTCGCCTGTAGATGGCACACGTAAGCGTGGTGCCGAGCGCGTATGCGGCGCGCCCGCGCCGCCTTGCTTAGACCTCGCCGACCGCGATCACCCATTTCCTCGTCGACCTTCACCTGCTGCTCCAAGCTCTCCTTCTGCTCCTCCCACTCGGGCAACGTCTTTCCCGCCGCCTCCATTAGCTCGCGGCGGCGCCTGAGGAGTTTGATCACTTGCAAGCAGGTTCTGCATGTCTCCACCGGAGGGTTCATCTCGGTTAAGCGGCCGTGCGCCGCGCATTGCACCGTCCACTTACGGGCCGGCTTGCTGGGCGCAGACGATGAACTCCCATCGCCGGTGGGCTCCGGCGACTCGTCGACCATCAGCAGCGGAGGGTATTGCAAGTTGGGGGCGTACACGTAGTTGTCTTCGGTGCAGAGCTCCCGTGCGCGGCGCACCATGTCAGCAGCCGCCGCATCACGCTCGGCCCGCACTACATCTGCAACACCAGCAATGTATCGTCATCGGTTCATGCGACCAACCGGGAGGAGTTATGCCTACCTAAGAATGACGGCTCCTCCGAATCCTCGCTTGTTGGCATGGGGGGAAACACGTCCTCATCGCTGTCACTATCAATCGGCGGCACGGACATTCTAACCGCACGGTCTGAAATTACATACACTGTCATTTTCGACAATCCTAGTATTTATTGATGGTGGGCTTACCAGGTTCACGTTCAGCTTCACCTTCAGCATTTTTATCCTCGTCGCTATCATAGCCATCGTTATCCGAGACGGTGGATTGCTCGGCATGCAAGTCACACGGCGACGACGAACACACCTTCTCAGAGGCCGGGTACCAGTATTCAGCCTCCTCGGTGTCGCTGCCCCCCTCGTCTGACCAATATTCATCACTATCCGAGATCGATGACGAATCATCGTCGACATCCACGACTCCGTCGCCAACGTCCGGCTGGTGCGCGTTCGAACACGACGGCGACGGTTCCCCAACCGTATCGGCATCGCTTCCACCCGAAACCGGCTCTTCACGCGGCATGGCGTCTAAAGTAGTACGATGCACTGAAGCGCTAGTCTAATACGACTGTAAATTGGTTACCTTGTGAGCCATGCGCTAATGGCGGCTCCTCCGTCACATCGCCTAACACAACCTTGTCGTCGTCCACTCCATCCGAATCCTCCGAGTCCGAATCAGGCACAATTGCAGCCACTAATTGCTGTATCACTGACATTCTATCAAAATGCTTACTGTCCATTGAAATTGCGTGTGTTTTTAGCCACGGAATCACTACGGCCCGTGCAATCTGACACACCAAACTCGAGTGAATCGCGCGGATCGTGGTGGCAGTGCACACCACCAAATCCACAGCACGACTGACAAATGCGCTGTTGCTACCCCAAAAATCCGTCTGCAAGTTGAGCAAAGATGGCGTCCACATATGCTCAATGTCTCCGCGGCTGCTCGGCTCGCAGCACACAATCCTGCCTTACGAAAACCAGGTACCCCTAGCATAAGCCGACCCCATTGTGGCAATGCTCAGAATCGCCCTTGTTCTCGAAAATGTGCGCTAGGCCAATCCAAACACATTCGGCGGCGCAGACCTGCATGTGGCTCATTTCCATGTATGTTACGCCGTGCAGCGTGGGATCCCATTGTTGTAATGCTGAGAATCACCCCCCAGCCTTGATGCGAGTTCTCGAAAATGTGCGATAGGCCAATGCAAGCACATGGCGGCTCGCGGATCGCGGCGGCGGCGCGCCGGCCTGCATGTGGCGCATTTCCATATATGGTATGTTACGCCGTGCGGCGTGGCGGCGTGCATTTTCGCTGATTGCTTGCGCGAACGGAAAAAGGAGCGTCCCATTTCCGCGCCGCGCCGCGCCGCCTGCAAACTATTTTCGTTGCATTCAATTTCCGCGCCTTGTAATATCAATATACGTATGCGCGAGCGCGTGTTTATTTGATGCGCCCCCCCAGCCGATAATGTTTTCGCCTAAGTCGTCCGCGCTCCCATCCATTTCATTTCCGGCGCGTGTCACATGTCCGTCTTACTCTTGGCGCGCGCGTGTTTTTCGCATGTCAATGCCGCCACGAGGAGTGCGTTATTGATCCGGGCCCATCACTTTTGTCTTACGCGCCACATACCATCAACACCCACCCCCCTTCCCCGCCGCCGCTTTTTACGCGGCAACCCTTTTTCGACTGCGGCCGCCTGCCTCCCTTTTGAGTTGCAAAAGCCGGCCTTACCCTTTTTTTGGTAGCTGCAAAGAACCATTTACTCTTTCACGCATCCGTGGCAAAAGTCTTCGAGGGGGGGGAGGGTGCAAAAATCAATTTGACTACGGCAGCAGCACGAGCGCGGAGGACAGGTGAAATATTGGCGCGCAAGAGCAAAGACTTTTCCATGCGCAGATGAATAAAGCACGAAACTGAGAGAATGGGGCTAATTAAAGATGATATCGACGAGGTTATTTTTAACCCTTTTTCGCGCTCGGAAAAAGAATTTGCTTCATCGGTATATAACGATTTTCCTGGCGTTATATAAATTTCACAACGGAAAGCGGCAGCACACGGCTGGCGGCCGGGCGGGCGGCTGGTAATTTATCAGCAGCGTGCCGCTTTTCCCGGAATATTGTGTGCGCCGAAGAAATATAACGAACACCTCGATTTTTATTTGCTCGGAAACGTCTAAATCACGAACTGGCAATCCGTCCGTCCGTCCGCATTCGCGGGCGCCTCGGCGTCGACGGGCGGGGGGCTGTTGTTTATAACGCATTTAACGCGGCATGCTATGTGTATGTGTGTCTTTTGCACCCACTCATATATACTTCGCGCATCTTCCCGCTTGACCGAGACGCGCTCGCGCGCGCGCGCCTTGTGCAATTCGTCTTCAATTTCATCACGTCGCGTCGCCCGTTATTTCGCGCCGCGAGCACGTTTCCGCCGGCCAGGGGCTGCACTGCATGCGAGGGGTTGTATATACCTATCTACCCCGCGCGAGTAAATCATCTCGCGTTTGCGCAACGATTTTAACGAACTACTAAGCGGTTTTATTAGGCCATGCCCGGCAGACAGGGCGCAATCTCGGCATTTTAATTGTCGCGCGAAACTTTTCCAGCTCGCAGCGCAACGAAAAACTCGATTTACTTCTGTCGAATTACGTAGCTTCGTAATGTACTTCTGCGCAATGTTTTTTTGTTGTTGTCCTTTTCAAGTTCGTAGGTAGTTGATTAGAATTAGAGAATTGCAACTGCGCCATAGGTAGCGCGTGTGTGGGGGCTTTTTGGTGGCGTTGTTTATTTAGCAAGAAATGTGGAATGGGTAGAGGGCAGTGTTGCGTTAGTCGCGTTCGTTACCGAGTAAGAGGCGCGTTGCGCGTCGTCCGAATTTTTCAGCCACCCTTTTGGGGATGATTTCCGCGAGGCCCCGCGTTAAGCCTTAGTGCAATCGACGCGAGGTGTGCTCCCCGTTCGAATGGTGGTTGTCCCATGGCTGTAACTTGTGCGCGTCGTTTTTTATCGCGATTTATTTTTTTCGTACGTGAGTGATATGTGAGTGGAACATTCGAGGAACGCTTTGGTGGTTGAATGACTCATCATTTCGTTTGTTTTGCTGTTCGCCCGTCTATGGTAGATTTTTTCCAGGTAACTTATTTGTTTACTTTTATGAATACCTAGTACCAATGTAAGTCAATTAATGCGTCTTGTATTAATCGCGAGCACTCCAATTGAAATCGCACAAGTTATCTCACAGTCAGTCCGAGGCGAAACTTTCATGCAAACATTCGAAACATCTCCCATATATTTCGGACGCACTAATCCTTAATGTCCCCTTCAGCGCCGGACCGACGATGGACATTCGGGCGTACCTATTATCTACGTAATATTGCGATTTATTTGCTGTGACTTTTCGGCGGGGGTTTTGGGGGGAGGTGCAAGGGGGGGGGAGAGAACAAGAGTTGTCACACGGGCCCGGTATCAATATCTCTCGATAAATTTCGGCCATCAATAACGGTGCACGCAACCCAACACAAAGCCACCCTCACCGCGCCCATCCGCGCGCAACAACCCTTTCCCACCCGGCCGCCCGCCGATGCGCCAGCCATTCGTATAATCACGCCAAGAATTTCACTAATCCACGAGTGTCTCCCCGAAAGCCATCAATTAGAAACTCTTACCGGTACGGTGCGGCGCGCGAGCTAGCGCGGGATGAGATATCAATTCATAACGTGACCTCAGCCTCCTCGAATCTCAGCGATATTGAACTCGAGCGCGCGCGCGTGTCGAGTGGGCGCCGCGCGGCCTTAAAGAAGTGGTCAGCGTCGCCAAAGTCGAGGAATTCGCCGCCGCCCTGGACTGCAGTCGAGTGGACAAAGTTTCGACGGGACAAAGCCAACGTGCCCAGCGCACCCACCCCCCTACGCTCGGTGACATATTAATTCCGTTCGCAAACTACATCGCAGCGGGCAAAGAATAAATATCCTATTGCGAGAGGCGGTATTGATCAAGTAAACTCAGTTGTGGGGCGGGCACCACCGCCGCCGCGGTTGAAGGTGGGAAATCGCCTACCTATATCTATTTACTAATGCATAAAACCGCAAGACAGAGCGGCGGCGGCAGCGGCGGCGGCAGCAGCGGCTTCTCCCGACGTATTCCAATTTACACTCATGCCCCCGGCTACCCGCTGACCGCCCACGAACGATATATCACCTATTCGGCTGGGCGCGCTGCGAAGTGAACAAATGAACAAATCAACAACTAATTGTTCCTCATCGGCTGTTATGTGATCTGCCTAATGCGCGTTGTTCCGAATAGTGCCCATATACACCCACACATATACACAGCAATCGCCCTGTTCGTTGCGCCACCCGCCGCCGCGGTGTTTATATTGAGGAATCAGTTGCAGTTAATTGACGTGACCGCAGCGCACAAAGTTTCCTCATCCGCGCGAAGAGAGCTTAATGGCCATCGACTATTGATGTTTGGGGCCGAGCGAGCCCATTTGTATAACATACATCCGAATGGGAAGGGGTTGGATGGGGGGGCGCATCTAAGGAACGCCAAACACGAATGAGGAAAAGTCAATAAACACGAAAAACCCTGGCAATGTTAGTGATGGTGGTGGTTTTGGAGATGGGGAGGGATGGGGGGAGGTAACCCTTTCCCGACGTCCGTCATTCCAGAGATCCCGTTCGCCCGCCCGTTGCGCCGCGAAAGATGTGAGGTCAGGGAATTGTTGCGTTTGTCGGCCGTGCGAGGGGTGGTTGGCAATGCGGTCCGGTTGACCACGAGCAAGTCAAGAATGCGATCGCAACTTTCCGACTTTGTGCGCGCTCGCTGGCGGCGTGGCCTGCTCGCTGTGCAGAGGAAAGGAGGCGTGTGCATGACAGTTACAATTGCAATTTGTCAACAGGTCCGTCCGTAGGTAGGAATGTGTGTGTGTGTGTGTGGCGTCCCGTTGTGCGCCAGTGATCCTCTCATTGCGATTGTTTTTACTGGAGGATAGGGCGCAGACGGATGGACGCGGCTCGAGGAGGAAGTCGACCGCAAAATGTGGAAAATGCGCTCCCTCCCGAAACGAGAGGCGCGCCGAAAGAATAGGCGGGCCGGAATAGTTGCGGACGAATAACTCACTATCGCGAAAACGTCCCGCACGAATTCAAATTAATGCGCGACTTGAAAGCCGCATTCCGATGGGGAAAAACATCGCTTTCATCGGGTGGCGGGCGGCGCGGCGTCGTCGTTTTCTCGGGTGGCAGGTGGAAACGGGCACCGCAAAGACGACGCGTTTGAACACACCGAGCCGGTTGGAATGCGCCGGATGGCAGTCGAAATAAAATACGACGAATACATTGGTCAAGCTTTACAAGTCGATTCGTTTTCGGAAAACATTTGGTTTTTGTCGGGCGGCGCAATTAAAATTTTCACACGCGGCTATCGCTCACCGTTGAGGGAAAATGCGAGGACGGTGACTATAGATGCAGCGCGCCGATTGTGCGTGAAATATACAACTCCGATTTTTCACCCGTCCGCTTTTATTGTCTGTCGCACCGCACGCGCAGCGATTATCGCAGCAGTCTTCGTCTCATTAACATTAGTTCATCACACGCGTCGTGTGCCCGTTAGATTTCCCACCGTTGCTGCTCACCACCCACCCAACTTCCCCCCTTTCCCACTTATTCATTTCCACGGCGCGCTCGCGATGCTTGCGTTCGCCATCTGATAGCGCGGCGGGGAATTTTTTGGCGTACCATCGTGTTCGGGGCTGCGCTTCTTCTTCGTCTTCTATTTTTTTTGTGTGTGTTTCGTTTCGGCGTTTCTTTATTTGCTCGCTCGCGCGCTGTTTGCGCTATAGTTACACGGTTGATATATGAATGTGGCCCCGAGCGGTTAGCTGGCGAGTGTGATTCGCGTTTCAAAAATTTATGTCCACCAAGCATGTAACCGCCGCGCCGGCCGAATAAAACGGGGTTGAAAGGTTGATTTGGCGCAGTGTGCTGCACGCCATGAAATACTATTGCCAGCGATGATGCGAATTTCGGGAAGCGCCTAGCGTTTATCTATCCGCGCGTGAAGTGAAACCGTAATTAATGCAGGAGGTTTTTTTTTTGCGCGCGCGCGCGGACGCGCAAAACTTATGTTAATTACTGCCCGCGGGCGAAAAGTGGTTAACATATGAATAAGCAATGTGGAAAAGTTTGCATTCCGTACGTAGGGGTGGCTGCCTTTTTTTTCTTTGAAGGAAGGAAGCATGTGAAACGAGCCAAGAATATGTCGCAAGCGAAACTTTGCACTTTCGGCGCAGCATGAAGAAAGCAAAAAATAACTAACACACTATGGCGCGAGCGCGGGCACGCGATAAGACCAAAAAATCTGCACCGCCGTCCGGAAAGGAAAACAACGTCGGGTGCGGCAAAAATGTTGAAATGCAGATAGCATTCGTTGCGTTGTGCGCGCGCGCTCGCGCATCTTTCTGTGTAACCCGCGACGTTAATGAACTACCCCACCCTCTGGAACTGCGCGCACCATCCACCCCCTCCCGCCCTCTGCGCGTACTCTTTCTTATTGTCATAATTCTCAACTCATCTCACGGCTGGCGCGAAAATATTTCCGCGTGTGTCGAGCCGCACTAATCCAATTCTGAGCGGGGGAGTGCTAATCGAAGTTGCAATGGACGTTGCCCTCATTTGCCCTCTCCAATCCCTCCAACAATTCGCGTGATATGTGTGCGTGTGTGTTTATGCGTGCTACTATGCATTTCGTCAGGAACGAAAACCGCGCGGAAATAAGAAAAAGATGAGTCGCATTTAAAACAGACGCGAGCCTGTGTGCGCGCGCGCGCAGCCGCCCGGGGGAGCAGGAGCAGCAGCAGCAGCCACCGCTGCCACTGCCGCTGCCTCCCTCCTCGTCTCGCGCCTTGTTTCGTCTTTTTTTCAGTTACACTCGAGGGTAGTTCGCATACACATTAAGAAAAATCCATATAATCACTCAAAGTCGCGCGCGGCGGTGGCGGCGGCGGCCTGCCGCCCAGTGCATCTCACAAGCTTCCAACCCGGCCGCACACGCGCTCGCGCTTGCGCTCGCTTCTCGCATCCACCTTCTTCGTCATCTTCCTCCACGTCGCGTCGCCTTAATTCGCATACGTTCGTTAGCCGACGCCGCATGCAAAAAGCGAAGGCGAAAAAAAACACACAGTATCGCCGCTCCCTTCTCATCGCCGCCATCGCAATTTAACAACGCCTTCTTCCCGGTCGTAATGCATAAACAATGCGTATGGGTTGGTGAGATTGCCGCACCGCAAACGATCGCACATTCGATTTGGATGAATTATACTAGCGCATTTTGCAGCAACTATGGTACAATAAATGCGTTGCGTAATAGGGGAATGGGTTAAGCGCGGAAAGGGTTGTCTCGCGAGTTATGTTGATATAATATAAAATAAATTTGACATCACTCGCAAAAAGCGAAAGCGGGGGAAGATTCGATTGTAAAAAGAAGCCGTGTTCGTCTCTTCTAAAAAGGGGTAGGAAAGAGGGGGGAGGGGGAGAACCCGCGAGAGCGGGAACACACATACATAGCGAGAGGTGGTGGTTTTTCGGTGTAGGGGTAGTGATGCTATGCGCGAGCTGCGGCGGCGTTGTAGTTACTCGTCGCTCGCTTAATTCGCGCGCGCACTCTTCAGTTACTTCGATTCTTCGCTCATTCTTCTTGCTTCTTCTCTCGCCAACGCCGCCGCCCGCCGTCGCCGCCCGCCACCCCCTCTCGATCCACCCGCCGCCGGCCGCCCACCTCGCGCATCGACGTCGAGCGCGCGCCGCACCCGGCGCTCATGTATGTATACGTGTCCGACTATTGATGTATATGTGTTTAAGTACGCGCTAGTATGCAAGAAGCGAGCCTATATAGACGCTCGCATGCAAATATCTCTCTTCTCTCAGTGGCGGCGGCGGCGGCGGCGGCGGCGACGTGCGTTTCTTACATATCCCGGCGACTCGGCGTTTTAATTGCTTCTTCCAGTCCTCTCTCATTCCGCTCGTCGTTTTTTCGCCCTCGCCCCCGCGCGCGCCGTTCTCCCGGCAAGCGCGCGCGCACACACACTCATATATACCCTCATCGCGCACTTTCCCCCCTTCGGCGCGCGCGTCGTCTTCATCGTACGCGCGTTGCTTTTAATTCATTCCTTCGGTTTTTCCAAACGCGAGCGGCGGCCGCCACCGTCGTCTCCTTTCTCTCAAACCCACCCCATCCTGCGCACCCCTCCCTCTCAAGCCATCAGTCGCGCGCGCGGGTGGTGGGCTTGTGCCTCGTCCTCTCTCTGCCTTCATCTCTTCGCACGACCAGCGCCCGCGCCGCCCGCCCGCCCCCGCACCGCCATTCATTCGATGACGTTACGTGTGGAGCTGGCTGGAAATTAAAGGGTAGGGATATATGCCCGGCACGGCGATGCGAGCGAGCGCGCCTGCCTATCCACCCCCCCGCCCGCCCGCCAACCCTCACGATGCCAGCTCGCGCGCGCGAATTAAAACTAAGGTTTTTGCATGCGCACACACACACAAACACATGCACATGAGCGTGTGCGCGCAACTATGCCGGCCGTCTCTCCCCCCGCCCCGGCCGCACTCTTCTTCCTGCCATGCGGCCGGCCTATGCGCGTTTCTTCATCTTCGCCTATTGCATCACCACCACCACCACCAGCGTCGTCGTCGTCGTCGTCGGTCGGTTGGCGGCATCGCTTTTTTTCTGCTTTTTGCACCCAACTCCCCTCTCCGCCCACGCGCGGCTTCCTTCTCGTGTGTGTATGTATATGCGCGCGAGTGCGCGGGGCACGTGCACCTCTCTCCTCCACCGCGGCAGCGACGAAGAATTAAGGACGAGCGCGCGCTCGGCGCTGCCTTCACGGCATGCGGGGAGCAAATGAAAATGAAATCGATTAAAATGCGCGTTCCTGTTTCTTCGCCTCCCCCGCCTCCTTCTCCTCCTCCTCCTCTTTTTCCTTCGCGTGTTATTTGCGAACTTTTTCGGCACGGGTAGTCGATACAATTTCTCAATTTCGGCGCGGAAACAAATACGACTGACTTATTATGTCCGAAAGCCACTTTTCACTAGCCCACACACGCCCCCTTATATTCCACCCGGGGACGCAAATGAAATATGAATATTAACAATGTCTTCTGGCTGGCGGTCACGCAGAGTCCGAAACGGAAGACGTTCGCCACCGGAAAGTGAACTACAGCGCAGCGGCTCGTCGTCCACCAACAAAAGCGCTTCCGCCAAACTTATGCAAATACGCACCCCCTCGGTTTTTTTGCTACCGCTACTGCTGCTGCTGCTAATTTTTCTAATTACTCGCTCGATTTGACGACGCGCACACGTCGCACGCAAATCCTATCGTCTAAGCTACTAGCGGCGTTAACCCGATCGCGCGCAAAGAAACAAGTGCAATCGAAAACAAATCCAAGCGTACGATAGCGCGGGGGGCGTTGGGGGAGAAAAGCTCGTCAGAAATGAAACGCGCATTAGTGCAAATCGCGCCCGCGCGCGTCCGTCCGCCCGCCGCGCCGGCGGTAAATGGAGCAAGGCGAAGCTAATCGAGCGCTTCGACATGTATGCGCCGGGGTTCGGGCGATAAAAACGCGGCCTTTCGCTCAGCTAAGCCATCGGGGTTCTTTTTAACCCTTCCTTAATGTCACATTGCGAGTAGCGTGCCCGCCTAAAAATAACTATTAATTTACAAATTACTTCCAAGTTTTTGAAGCGCAGGGTAGGGGGGACAAGTGGTGCATTTGCTATTTTCTTCCAGTTTCATTAAATACATAGTTTGCGCCCCTGTGTGTTCCCGTGCCCGTGCCCGGCGCACGAGTTTGACGGAAGCGCCTATTGTTCATTACGTTATTGTTGCACGAGCGTGCATTCTGCGTTTGAATTTGTCGGCGACCGAAGTGTGGAAAATTCTCTCGCCGCCGCCGCCACCGCGGTGCATAAAGATGACCGGAAATACATAATCGCACTCGCCGCGCCGGCGAAAATCTCTGGAGGACCGCGCCGCCGCTGCCGCCATTCATTCGCGTCCCGGCGTCATTCTTTCGTTTCGCCCGTTCGTTCGTTTGTTTAGCTTCCGCACTTCCTCACTTGACGCGAGCGCGAGCGTTGTGTGGGAGGGTGTGGGGATCAGCTGGGACCGCGACGCCCGCGCCCGCGCAAAAGTAAAATATTACCATATTAATTCTTGTTCTAACTAACAACAATAGCTGCGAATGGGGAGGTGGAGGGTTGGAGGTGGTGGTGGTGGATGGCGCGCGATGCGAGAAGAAAACGTAAAATGTAAAATATGAATTTGGCGCGAATTGCGAAGAAATATTGCTGGCTGGCTGGCTGGGGGATGGGGGTGGGTTGCGACGGTCCGATGGGAGCAGAATGGGGATGGCACGCCACTTTTTCGGTCGGCGAATCCGATGGGACACGCCACCGCGCCACGCCACCGACGACGAGTCATGAATAAGAGTTAGAAAGACGCGCTCGTAAGTATATTAGGCGTTGCGGTTATCGTGTTTATGCGAATGTGATTTACGCACGTTGGCATTGCGCGACATCGCCGACGACGTGCCCTCCCCCCCTACACATATTGGGCAGAGCCCATCCGCTCGAGCACGCAAAGGGAGCGATGCGGGGAATGGGGTACTGCGAGGGCGGCACATACGACGACGACGACGACGCTAACGAACGCACGGCCCGAAATGAAAGCGCGCGCGCGATGAAGAAAACGCCGAAGAAGGCAAGAAGAAGAAGAAGAAGAAAATAAGGAAATGAGTGTTCGCACCACCCGCGCTTCCATCGGCGCGCTCCTTCACTGGCCCTCTTGCTCTTTCTTTTCGGTGGTGCCCGATGCACACACCCATACACAACCCGCGCGCACGATTTTAATTCCGCCGCTGGCGGCTGGGAGGCGGCCCCCGGCCGGCGAGATAAGGCGAGAGTGCGCGGGCTCGCGCCTCCTCTGCCGCCGCGTAATCGTAATGCATAGCTCATCAAGCCGCCGCCGCCGTCGTCGTCGTCGTCTCTACACATCGGTGTGTCCGCCCGCTTCTTTCCGTTTCTTAACACCAACACACCCACACACCTCGCGTGGCATACACACGCTCCCATGCATACACATCCAACCCCCACGGCACGCCAGAGGGGAAAGTGCGGGGAAGGGCAGCTCGGCTGTGCGAATGCAAATGTGCGAGTTGTCTTTCGTTTTAAGGCGTCGCTCATTAAGTCACGCGTATCGATCCGTCGACGCGGCACTCCCGCATGTGCACGCGCAAAAAAAATTAAAAAACTCATCGGTTGAATGCCCAATCTAACCCGGGCGATTTGAAAAAAACCCTCACATGACATACACACACACACGCGCAGGAGAAGCGTAAAAATTCCCGGGATAAGAAAAGCACCCCACATTGCGCGGTGACATGCAACGCCACTTAAAATTAAAAACAAATACAAACATACGACCAGCGAGCGGGCGACATAAGCCGACAGCGTCAACAAAACCGACGCTGGCCGAAGAGGTTTTGCGAAAGGATAACGGAAGGAAGACGCGCAAGCAACAAAAAAAAACGCGAACGAAGAGACGCTGGCGACGTTGCGAAATTTAAAAATAACATCGCGTCGCCATGCCAACCGGCGCGCGATTGTTTACGTACCTATTTGCTCGCCACCGCCGCCCGCAAGTGCATATAGTGATTAAAATTAGGAAAATTGCGGCAACTTAATTGATAAGTTTGCATCGATCATCCCGCGCACGCAAAACTCCACCGCCGCCGCGCCGTTGCTGCCGTTGCCGCCGGGTGCGAATAGAATTGCACCACGCGCGCATTAATTAATATTTATATTTGCGCCCATTACTCGTTAATTACTTGCGACTTGCGCGCGCGCGCGCGCACAAATATTTAAGTTCTTCGGCGCCGTCTAAACATCACACGGTCGGTAATCGCAATGCCCGGCTGGCATGCCTTCTTCTTATTTGCGCTCTGCATGGCCGATATAAAGATGTGTTTCGCGCACGGGCGCGCCAAAGCGAAATTAATTTCGAAAGTTTACGCATTCGAATCAAACGAAGCCAATTCAACCCCGGCAGCGGAGCGGAGAGAAGCAGAGGGAAAAACTGTCATGCGGAAGTGATAGAAACTCCTCACTTTGATCCTCCTTTATTTATTATTTGTTTCAACAAATATTACCACGTTTTTATAAGTAGGTCTACCAAAAAGATTAAATTGCTTAATAATTACAACAATTCATTAAAACGCAGTTTGAGGTTTAAATGGACGAGTATGACATGGATTTATTTCAGAACGCAAAGCAGCATATCGAACATTTTCGAGTAATATTACTCTTTTTTAACAGGTTTAGGAATCGGGTTTTTTAGCTGCCAATAGTCCGGGGCCGGGTGGAACCAATCCGGGTTGGAGAACGCCTGATTTGGGTCATCTGATCGAGGGTGCGCAGCAGGCTTCTTATTGTTCTTAATGTACGTAAATTCCCTGAAATCATAATGCATATAAGCAATCGGCAATAATATCAATGATTAACTTACATGATTAAAATTAATTTGAAAGATGAGGTTATACAGAAATTTGCGATGCGTACTGATGGGAGGTTCGAATTGAAATGAAACGGAGAGGAGTTGCCATACTTATCAACAAATTTCACTTGTTTGGCTCGAAAACAAATTCATAACGATGACAATCAAGGCAATCTACATACAATTCATCAATTGGAAATTGCTCTGCTCAATCCAAAACTTTACAATTACACCTTTTCACCTTTTCCATGTGTAATTCGGAATATAACACTTGTTAATGAGAATTTTCAGTTTACATTGAGAAAGAGACAATCGAATTAAGATGTACGAAATGTAATTATGAAATTCCAAGATATTACAGTTTAATTTAAGTTCATTTTAGCTCTGGTTCTTGCGTTTCGTTGGCTTCCAATATTCCAAAGACGGGTTCCACCAAGCCGGTACTGCGAACGGTTTTGGGTCATATGTTTGTGGACGCGCAGGCGTAGGCTTATTCTTTGTTAGATCCCTGAAATCATAATGCATATAAGCAATCGGCAATGATATCAATGATTGACTTACATGTTTTTTATTTATCAAAAGATGAGAGACTGAAATTTGTGCTGTATGCTGATGGGAGATTCGAATTCAAATGAAACTGAGAGGAATTGTCATGATTATCAACAAATTTCACTTGTTTGGCTCGAAAACAAATTCGCAACGATGAATTTGTGGTAACTTTACAACTGCGAAAACATTGGAACACTGGTGGTAATTATTAATTCAAATTGTAATTCAATTGTAGTACATAGGTTGCCCTCTATCGGAGTTTGCGCCACTCTCATTAACCTAACTTCATTCAAAATCAAGCGGTCGTGTTCGCACCACGTTGTTTCGTTGTTATTCGCAACATTCAGACGCTGTTTATTTTGTGAATAATGATTCAGTTTACTTAACACACGCATTCGGTGTTGACGTGCGTCACGTGCATCATTCTAACTCACAAGTGTCCGCAGGTTCGCAGGTTTCAGGATGGTGGAAGTGGATGAAGCAATCGTGAACCGCATCGGCGGCGTGCTGCTGGACAAGAATCGTCCGCTGAAGGAGCGTTTCCGCGCACTCTTCACGCTGAAAAACATCGGCGGACGTCCGGCGGTCGAGTGCATCAATGCTGCCTTCGGCGACGACTCTGCGCTGCTCAAACACGAGGCCGCCTACTGTCTCGGCCAAATGCAGGATGAGATCGCCAACAAGTACCTCCTGGAGGTGCTGCACGACAAAACCCAGGAGCCCATTGTTCGCCATGAAGCAGGTACATTTGACAACCTAACATTGTCACTCGTTCTTGTTTCGTATTGCTCTACTACCTAACATTGTCACTTGTTCTTATTGCACATACAGCTGAAGCAATTGGTGCGATTGCCTCACCTGAGATGAAAACCTACCTGGAGCAGTACGCCGACGACGAGTGTCGCGAGGTGCGTGAAACCTGTCAGCTGGCACTCGGCCGCTTGCAGTACATCGCCGACCATCCGGGTGCCAGCGCCGCTGAATGGGCGAACGACTTCAACTCGGTCGATCCTGCTCCGCCGCTGGACAGCTCCGACGTCGACGAGCTGGCGCGCATCCTCGGCGATCACACGTGCTCGCTCTTCGACCGCTACCGCGCCATGTTCGCTCTACGCAACATGAGCACGCCGCTCACCACCGAGGTGCTGTGCGAGGCGCTGCGCCGCCCTAAGGAGGGCGCGCTCTTCAAGCACGAGATCGCCTTCGTGCTCGGCCAGATGCAGCTGGAGTGCGCCGCGCCGGCACTCATCGCCGCGCTGCGCGACACCGAAGAGAACGCTATGGTGCGCCACGAGTGCGCCGAGGCGCTCGGCGCCATCGCCACCCGCGAATGCCGCCGTGTGCTGCGCTCCTTCCTCGACGACCCCAAGCGCGTCGTGCGCGAGAGCTGTGTGATCGCGCTGGACATGTGCGAGTACGAGAATTCGCCCGAGTTCCAGTACGCCAACACCCTGCAGAACCTCTGAAGATGGGTAACGGTTTGTCTCCCCCTTGTGTTAATAAAGGTCTTGGTTTGTCGAACAACCACCATGTGTGAGGATGGCGTGCTCGCGAGCGATTCGTAATCGGCGACCGAACGCGATCGTCTCATTACTTCCTCCATCGATCAATTGCGCACACCACCTGCGACACGCTTAATTAATTGCGTCCCTAATTAATAACCTGAGCGCGCCAGGGAGATGACCTCGTTATGTAGGTGGCTGTTTGTGTGGCGTAGAGGAATCCACACACACGCCGGTTGATTTTCGACCGATGCCTTCCTTTATTCGATCTATTTTGCAATGCATAAGACATATTTCGTATGGTCAGCGCCTTATTAGTGCGCTTATTGGGTAGCGACACACAAAGGGCGCGACGCGCATGCGCCGCATACTGAGAGTCGCTTAGTTTCTATGCTACGCTGCGTACGCTATAATTTAATATAATTCGATGGCCGGCGGCAATCATCCTGTCCATCTGCATTAGCGCTCGCTCGCGCGCTTGATTAGCGTGCCGCGGCGCGCGGTTTCTCGTTCGTAGCGCAAACGCGCGCGCGCGCCGCGGCGCCGGTTGCGTTCTTATCGCACCGCACTCTCGCCCCCCTCCTCTTTCTCCGGCTCGCGTATCGGCTTGGAGGCGGCCGAGCGCCGCTGGAAGCGGCGTATAAAAGTGTCATCGTGCGCGCTCCGACGGTGCACATCCGCGCGTCCGTCCCAACCGTTTGCGCTACTATTCCTTCTCGTGTGGCGCGTGTTGTGTACGTGTGTTCTTCACCATGTCGGACCATCACGTCTGCAAGCTGGCACCGGCGCCCGCCGAGGAGGCGCTGCCCGACAGCGAGTCGACGTTCGGCCTCACCGCCGACGAGAAGGCCATCCTCGGCAGCTCGTGGGCGCTGGTGCGCGCCGATCTCGCCGGCACCGGCGTCGCCGTGCTCACCACGTACGATTTTCAAACGCTTGCTGCCTGTATTACCGACGCCATTGTATTTGCACTTCCGGCAGCTTCTTCGTGGACTACCCGAACAATCTCACCTACTTCCCGTTCAAGCACGATGTGGTCGCGCCGTCTGGCGTTGTCGACGAGGATGCGCTGCGCGCCTCGCCGGTGGTGCGCTCGCATGCGATTCGCGTGATGCGCCAACTGGACACGGTCGTCGCGAGCATTCAAAAGCCGAACACCGTCGTGCATGCGCTCAAGCAGAATGCGCTCAATCATCGCCATCGCCAGATTCACAAGAGCTCCTACGACGTAAGAAACGCTTTCGTCAATCAATGACTTTGCAAGAGTTAGAGAGTTGGGGGAAAGATTGCGCGCACTAATGCATGCCATGCATCCCGTTTTGAAAGAGTCATGGAATGTGAAACACAATCCGTTGTAGGAGTTGCGCGTGTCGATTTTGAAAACGCTGGCGGCCGCGTTCGGCCCGGAGGTGATCGACGCGCACGCGGCGAGCGTTTGGGATAAGGCGCTCACCGTTATCTTCGGCGCGATCACCGATGTGAACAACGATGACGCCTGCTGCTGCGAGCAGTGATCACCACCCGACCAGTCCCTCCACGCATCGCACAGCAACGATTGCTGCCTGTATCGTGCACTAATCGAATGCATTTTAATCTTACATTTACGTTGTTCTTTTTTGTATTCGTTTTATATTTTAAGTCGTAGTCGTATATGACATTGACGCTCTCTTGGCCGCTGGAAACCAGAGTCTTAATCATTAATCTTTTTCGACGGCGTTCGTTTTTTTTTTGCACTTTTAACCCACAATATGTAGTCATTGTGAATGTAGCTTATATGAGTAGTGTTAGATTGCGTTTATGCAGGAGAAAAAAAACACAAAAAAATACAAATAAATGATGAGAGAAAAGGAAAGCACATACCGATTGCAATTTCGCATTGCGCTTGATAAACCTGTTCCCGATGCAAGCAACAAATCAAAAACATTTGTTTCACTAATATGCAATGCATTAACATGCTGCGCGGCTGTGAATAAAAGATCACATTTTTTCTACCGGAAGTACGAACGATATCATCAGTGAGCTGGTGATTAGTATGATTGCCGCGTTGTGCATCCACCTGTGCGTCGTCCTCACTCTTTCGCTCGTATCTCTCTCATCCTACCTTGAGTTTCGTTGCGATTATTAACTGCCTCTTATATTTTATATATAATTTTTATTACTATTTCGATAGCATCGTGCGCAACCCACCAACATGCGCACGCGCCTGACATTAAGTGTCGATTCGATTATATTTGTACAAGCGCGTTCTGTATGAAGCATGAAGGTGTTTATTGTAGTGCATTGTTCGGCGATGACTACTTATTTGTGTAGCGCTCGTTCAGCGCACTTAAGTTGACGTTTTCAGTAGAATCAACTCGATTTGTGGTTTTGCGCTTAAAATGCGATCTATTATACAATATCCAATCAAACACATTTGCTATCGATAAGGAACACTTGCTGTAAACATTCGGCGCATACTGGCTGGCGTACGTGATACCACAAAAGTCGCGCGGATGATACCGAATAGACCGATAACAGTTAATTATAACTTCTTCAACACCACCGTTTTTCATTCGTATTGACGCGCATTTTAAATGCATGTTGTTGAATGATTGGTGGCAGTAATAATAACCCATTAGAAAACACCATGCGTGACTTTGCTGCATGTTTGCTCGAATGTCTTAATTTCTTTCATTTATGATCGATAAGGGAAGCGCGTGTGTGTGTGTGGGCGATACAAACATCCACGTCCATAATTCGCTTGCAAATGAATCGAATATATCTTTCAAAACGCTATTGTTGTGGCGTCAATTTCGCTGATTGTATGAAGCGCGCAACACAAAACCCTGCCAAATATGATGTGGGTCTAAATTTATCACCATTTACGAGCGGAAGGCTGCTGCGTATTTACGCGCACGGCGAATATTTGTTTGCATTTGGATGGAAGAAATTTCGAGCATAACTAGGCAAATAATGAGCGATGAGACATCGCATCCATTGGCTATGAAAATACGAAAACAACGCCGGTTAGCCCGCAATTAAGCAATCAATAATTAACGCACGCATCGCAGCGGCGAATATGTGTTTCGACACGCATCCACACAAATTCCCCACAATTAACGGCACTTTATATCAACCGAAAAATATTTGCGTAATACATCATTGACTAGTTGTGTGGATATGCAGATGGGCATCTGCCGGACATGATAACTACCTAATCAACATATGAAAAATATCAATACTTTAGCCATACTATTTGTATTGTTATCTACTGCGTAATAATTACAGCTAATTGCGCGTCGCGATGATTTTCGAGTGTGTAATATTGCATTCGAATATTCGAAACGGCGCTCAATGCAAATACACTTCATCAGTATTTACTCGGCACGCTTGATTACATCATAGTATTGTAATCGCGCCGCGTGCTTGCAATTGCTAAAGCAATTGCCAATTACGGTGAAACCAATGGCAACCAGCCGCGCGCGACTGTTTCAAAAGTTGTGAACGCGTCCGTTGACAAGCGGCGACGGGGGCGACGGGCGGCGATTTGTCACACGTGTCGTGTGGAAATGCACGCGCAATGGGTAACACAAGCGGGAAGAAGACTACGTTCGGCCTGACGCCGCAGGAGAAGAGGATCATCCGCGAGACATGGAAGGTGGTGCGCAAGGATCTCGGCCGCAACGGGCTGGTCGTGTTCGTGATGTATCTGCGCGACTATCCGCACAACCTACGCTACTTCCCCTTCAAGGCGGAGCGCCTTGAGGACCTGGAGCGCGAGCCGCTCGTCAAGCTGCACGCGCTGCGCGTGATGCGCGATATCAGCTTCTGCGTGGAGAACATGGACAAGCAGGAGACGCTGCTGCACGCGCTGCGCCAGAACGCACTCAACCATCGCAAGCGCGGCATTGCAAAAACCGCCTATGACGTGAGTTGATTACAGCAAGAAAACGTCCTTAATGACACTTGCTTGTGTTTGTGTGTATAGGAATTGCGCATATCGATGTTGAAAGCGCTTGCCCACCAACTGGGCAGCCAGAAGTTCAAACCGGAAGCGGATATGGCATGGGACAAGGCACTGCGCGTCATCTTCCAGGTGATCACCGATATTAACGACGAGAAGAAGTGCGTGTGCCCGCCGCCGACGCGCACCGACTTCACCAACACGGGCTCTGAGTGGAATCTCGGCTCCTCGTCCAAGAAGCGCAAATAAGCAACGCGCAGCAGTCTCAAAATGTTCTTATTTTCGGTGTGGGTGTTATAAATTATACACTGTGTGATTTGCGAGGCGTGTTTGCGAAAGAGTCAAGCACAGGGGGTGTTAGCGTCCGCTGGTAGCAATGCGCAGCCAATTCTTTGCATCCACCGTGTCGGCGCCGTAGGACTTGCCATGGCGGAAGATCAGGCCGGGCACGTGGCCGGTGTACTTCGGCAGCATGCCAATGCTCGTGTGGTAGATGACGGGCGGCTGCACGCAGAGCGGCGCATTCGGCTTACGCGGCAGCACCGGCGTCCATTCGGTCGCCAGCGAGGCGCGATAGTTCAGCGTGAACTCGTACTTGGCGGTTTGGGTCGGCAGCATCGACAGCTTGCCCAACGTGGTGTAGTAGTACGGCACTCTCGGCGTGAATTCTGCGCACAAACCAAAACCCACAGCGCGACTTACACGACGCCATCAGGCGAGCGCGCGGAAACTTACGGTACCGCTGCTGCTCCGTGAACGATTTGTACAACTCCGGATACATCTTGGATGAGGAAGTGAGTGGTTTTGATTGTTTTCAAGCGAGGAGGTAATATGCGTGCGACCGCTTTTCGGTAGCAATTCACAACTGTCAACAGGACGGCGGCGCCGGTTGCCAGGGCAATCGTAGCCGTTCATTTGGAGGAGCAAGCAGGTCATGGAGAAGATGATTGCAATCAAACTCCCAAAATGCCGGCGGCCGGGTATATTATTCATCATATTCAATTTATTGCCATTTGCGCAAGAACAAAAGTTGCATGTTAACACATTGGGCGCGCATCTATTTCGCCCAAAGCATTTTTTTCTCTCTATTAAGCGATATGTGTGTGGGTGGGTGTATATGGTTTCATTACGATTGTTAAAGCGTTTCGTTTTCTCGACCTCCGGCGTCCTATATACTTAATTCATCTTCTATAAGTAGATTAAGTACTTATTTGCAAAGCCGCCTACGTTTAGGTGAGCAGTGATCTCTTGTTTTAGAAAAATAGCACACATACACGCTTTCATTCGCATTCTTTCTCTCTTTCGCGCTTTGATTCGCTCAATCTCTTTGCCATCGTCTCTTTGCCGGTAAGAACGCGCACGCACCCCTTCAGCGAGATAGCGAGATGACATAGTGCTCCCCGTCGTAGTCGACGCGTGAGCCGCTGCGGCGCACTGCGCGCTGCGCCCTGCTGAAAACAAACGGCACTGATTTAATGCGTGGCGGTTTCGGTTTTTTTTTTTGTGGCTTTTGGTTGATTGCTGAAGTAAGGGTGGCCGCATGTGTGTGAGGTAAAGGGCCGAGGGTGGTAGCGGGTGCGGGCTAGGCATTGGGGAACGGTTCGGATGGTTCGGAAATAAAACGAACGAGAGTGGTTTTGTTCCTTGATTTCTTTCTTTTTTTCGTTTTCATTCTTGTTGTTTACTCTCTTTGTTTTTGGCATTTGCGTATCGGGACGGTTTTATTGATTGTTTCGGTGCGAGATGGCTTAAGTTAAGAGCAAAGGTGTCGCATGCACGTGTCTTCTTCAATGTTTGAGCGAAATTTACGTGGTTTCCTCCGTGTGTTGCGTGTAGCTTGTGTTCGCGTGTGATTTATATAAAATCTACGTACATCGATCGATTTGCATGTTGTGTGGAATGCACGGCGAAACGAAACAACAGGCTAGAAATGTAGTATAACGCTCTCTCTACAATAGTCGATACAATAATAACAGATTCTCACATAGTTTCAATAGATAATAAGTAACTATATATATTAGAAATAACTAGAGTCAAAGGGTTGGAGTCGCTAGCCACTAATCAACATACACAATCCAGTTAGTTTGTTCAATGAGTGGAGTGGTGTGTTTTGCGTGTGCAGTGTGAAGGTGTTTGTCTCAATTTGTCCAACTAAAATCGATGGATTCAATTCGTATAGGAGACCTCTTTGGAGGTGACTACGCGACTATCCAGCTAATTGGTATGCACACACTACGAGCAGCTAGCGTACGGGGTAGTCAGAGGGAATAATAGATCAATCGAAAAACGCTTCTTCTCTCTTCGCCTTCCATCCCAAAACGGCTTCTAGAACGAGTACATCAATTTCGTGAAAGAGTTTTGTTTTTTTGGTCCAAAATCTTGCATTTTTTGGCCTCGACGAATATCATAGTAATATGCGTTTTGTACGGATCCGTATCCTTGCGGCGTTTACGGGCTGCAAATCGTTGAGTATGTACTTAAGTTAATTTCGGTAGATATCTTACGACGGCTGCGAGGGCGTTGCCCCGTTTCCACGCAATGCTTGTAACAATTTTAAATTACGCTTCGTGGTGTTCATTATTAATAGTAATTTCAAACCCAGTTATTAGTAGTAAGTACTTGGTAGCTTTCTTTTGACACATTTCGCAAGCATTTAAGACTACTGCGGTACGAGAATAAAATTTCAAATCCCATCATCGAATCTCTTCTGCTCGCCGGGCACACGTCTCTGATTGCTTTGTAAATTGATTTGCATAGGGTTTAATGTTTGGTACATCGTAGAGTTAAGATTAAAAAGAGTGCTGCGGGACGCGCATATTTGCTAGAATAGCGTTATTTTTTGGTTGGTTTTGTTTTTTTTTTTTGCATTTTTGCGTTGCTTTATTATTTGGGGAGTAGGCGAGTGTGGGCCTAGCAGTTGATTATCGTTTGAGAAAAGCGCGCGAATCGTGCGTGCGTCATCGCTAGTAACGCGCATCGGCCGTTGACGACGCCGACGTTCGAAGGTGGGTGTTGGTGGCGGTCGCGGCGCCGCTACCGGCCCGACGCCGCCGCCGCCGGCGGTTCGCTGGCGACGTCGCCCAGCTGCTGCGCGTCACCGCCGCAGTTGCCGGCGGCGGCCAACGCCACGCTGCTGGCCGCCGCCATGCCGACGTGCTTGTTGACGTGCGCCTCGTGATGGCAGCGCCGGCGAAAGACGTCCGACAGCGTTTCTACAGCGTCTGCGTCAACGTTACTACAAAAACCATAAACGAGAAAAAAACACTACGATTACTACATCTCGCTCGAGCAATCTTTGGGGAACACTGCAGACGACGGGGAGCGCTGGGCGTGGGAGGGTTGGCGGGGGGAAGGTTAGTGATGTTAGAGGAGGTAGGGCAGGGAAGGCAGGCCGCGCGACGCGTGCATCAAGAGCTATGGCCCGATGGCGATCCGTCGTCGTCGTCGGCGGCGGCGTCGTCGTCGGCGTCGTTGATCTGTTTGTGTTTGCGTTTTCTGTACCTTGCGCCATTGGTCGTCGTCGCCGTGGTCGCTGCCGGAGACGTTGTCGTCGTCGTCGTCGTTGGCGAGGGCGACGGTGATGGCGTACCGCGTGCACCGCCATCGACACACTGCGGCTGCTGCTGCTGCTGCTGAATGTTGGCGACCGCCTGCAGCAGATCGGCGACGCCTTTCGATACGCACGGCCGCAGCGTCGCGACGGCGCTGGTCGACGTGCGGCGGCACAGCTCACGCAATTCGACACCCTTGAAGAGCTCCTGCCGCATGAGGTGTTCGAGCGAGGGCGCCGCCTCCGCCGCCGGATGCGTGTCGAAAATCAGCGACACCACGTCGGCGATCTGCGCGGGCGCCGCGGCGCGGTCCAATTCGCGCTGCACCGCCAACGGCGACGCCAGCAGCGCGTCGCTCAGTTCACAGCTGCAAATGCATGCAATATAAGAGCGAGGCCATCGAGCCGATAATCGATGGCGCCGTTGAATAATTCATCTCGCGCCTCGCGACCTCGACTTGGTGTCTAAATTTAGGCAGCGCGCCCACCCTTCGCCTCCACCCGTCGGCCGGCCGGCCCCCACTCACCCGGTGGTCATTTCGAAGAGCAGGTGGCCGAAGGCGAACACCTCCTCGGCGGGGCGGCGCGTCGGAGGCAGACACAGCAGCGTGTTCTCCAGGCCGGCGAGCCGCGCGACGCCGTTCTGGATGACCACGTTGCCGGCGTGCAGGTGGCGCAGGCGCGGGAAGCTGCGCGCGCGCAGGAAGGTGAGCGCCTCGAGGATCTGGCGCGCCAGATACTGGATCTGGCGGTAAGGCAATGCGTGGCCGCGTCCCTGATACTTGCGCTCGTGCGTGTCGTCATAGTCGACGCCGCCGTAGATGAGGTCGCGCAGGCTGCCGTGCGCGGCGAGCGGCGCCACGACGGCGACGCCCGCCGCGTGCGCGCCCAGCTCCCAGAACTCCACGTCGAGAATGGGCAGGATGTACGGGTGGTGGATGGAGCGGAAGAGCTCGGTGAGGGCGGCGCGGTGCGCGGCGCATGGCCGCACCGGCGCGTCCGGCGGCAGATCGACGAGCGTCAGCAGGCGGTCCGCGTCCAGGTGCTTATCCTTCACGACGAACCACTGCTTGTTGGCGCGCACGCCGATACGGCCCAGGCTTCCGGTGAGGAAGTAGCGGCTGTCGGCGCCCAAGTGACGCTGGTAGCGCTGCAACTCCTCGTCGTCGGCATGCCGCCGCTCGTCGGCGCCGTGCTGCAGGTGGTACGCCGCACCGCCGGCCGATGCGCTGTCCAAGCTCACGGCGGTGTACTCGTGTCTTGGCACATTCGATCTATACCCGAGCGCCCCCCCAAATTTGCATCCAATTTGAATTTGAATAGAACAAAGATGAAAAGGATAGTAGGGTGGTGGGTGGGGGTGGTTGCGGGGGGAAGGCTCACTTGCAACGGCGTATCCAGAAAACGGCGAGCGCCACGACGCCGAGTCCGAACAGCACGCAGAGCGTCGCCAACTGCACACGTACGGTAATTGATTTAGATCGAAGGAAACATTTAAATAGACGGGGGTGGTGGGAAGAAAGGTGGCGAAATAACAATAAGTAGTGGTTGTCTCACCCATGGGTGATGCGTCGCGACGCCGTGCGACGACGACGACGACGCGTGATGGTGCAGCGACGGCGACGCTTTCATGCTTCACGAAATTTGCGCGCGGTTTGTTTTTTTGGCAGCGGACGAATTGCGATCTCGAAATTTTGAGCGCGCGCGCGGCCGCTCTCTAGGTCACCATTGCACGCGCGCGCTTCTTCGCCGTTTGGCGGCTGCCGGACGCTCGCTCGCGCGTCGCGACGCCGTCCATACGCAAACGAGGTCTCGCTGACCCCCACCGTCGCGTCGCACTGCGTCCGCGAGCACGAGACGACGGCGCGGCGTCGCGGTGCTGGCGATGCCACAAACGACGCGCGCGCGCGCAAATTCCGCATGACGTCACAATCGATAATCGGTTGGCGCCGCAAAGCGCCGCGGCGCGTGGTACACGAAACTTTCCACATCGTGGCACCAGCGCGCAATGGATGGCGCTACCAACCTGCTTGATGCGCTTTAAATTAATTATCCATTCGAAAGTTTGGGGTGCGATGAATAGACCACGTCCTCGCCGTGCACCCTGGGTAACGCCAAGAGTCTATTCCCAACGACGATGTCAGCCGACGCGCGATAATCGCCGGGGCCTGGCAACGTCCTTTTTGACTTAAATGTTTGCTAACTGTTTCCATTTAGATGTACGCCTCCCCTTTAAGAAGTCATCCCGAAAGCAATCTTCATCATCACCATATCTTGCTGGACGACGTCTTTCTCTCGTACTCCTTCGTGGCGCAATTTCTTCATGGGTCTTCACGAGCTCCCGATTGGATGTATCATGTGGTGAGTGGTTTTCCAAAATAGGGCCCCAATTTTAAATTGCGTCTCAGGGCCCCGTAACCCCTAAACCCGCCCGCCGTTTACGATGCGTAGTATCAGTAATTACGCGTACGATTCATCGCGAAGATTGATTCGTTATTGAAATGACCGATGGCGGCGGTTCGTAAGGTCAGGCATGCGCAACGGCGCATCGCCATCGATGACTATGCCGCCAACAACAGCAACGACTTAAATACGTGTTTGATTAGGCAAAAGCCCCATTGTGCACGTCGCGTCGTCGTCGGTCGATTGCAAATGCGCATGCATGCCTTCGGTTTGCTATATGATTCTCATTCAAACTGCGCGCTTGTTTTTTTTTAATTGACCAGCCTGCTTGACTAATTCATCGCGCGGGACGTAAACAGAAAAAAAAAACCGCACGCGCCAATACTGCAGAGCCTTAAGTAATGACGTATGTACAACATACGATCGCTCACCTGACTTTTTTATGGTTTTTTTTTTCTCCATTATTTTCTATTACCTACATGCCGCCCACGATTGTATTTAACACGCCTGTATTTCTATTTTATTTTACGATTTACATTCTTTGCTTATCTCCCGCATTACTTATGTGTTTTTCTGAGCAATGATTTCCTACAAACAAATCCACCCTTTTTTTCGCGTGCGGCGATTATGATAAAAAAAAAACAAGTTGACGGCGTATACGTCAACGCGTACGTCAACGGCATTCATCAATGCAGATTTTTTGCGAACCCGCCAACCTGCGCGCACACGCGCGCTTCATTTGCATTTATGTCAGCGCTAAATGTTGTGGCATAACTAATTGATCGCGGCGAAATTTGATTTGATTGGCGATGACGAGATTATGTAAGTGTTTTCGCAGAGCTGCTTGATGGATCTCCGCGTGCATCACAACAACAACGTCAACGTCCAGCCGTTGATTGATTCCGCGCGCGCACCGTGAATTGAGGAGAGTTATTGATGGTGGAAATTAGACGCAGTTCGCGTATTTTTCGCGGTGGTTGCTGATCTCTGGCAAATATTTACCGGAAAATATGCCTACATTTAAAATCGCGAGCTTTGGTGCGTGCGTGACGCGCACGCATTTCTGTAAATGCCGTTAGAATATATTAAACGCAATCGCTTTAATAATAGTATCAATAGGAATATTAATTAACACCGCTAGACTTTCAAGATATGGTCTTTGAATTGACGCAGTTGGTTTTTTTTTAATTGCCTGCTTTTTGCTGTAGTTAATAAGCTGATGGGAACTTCTTGCCGGAAGGAAGACAACTACCGAAATGATAATTACCACGCGCGTGACGCAAATATTCCAAGATAAACATGTTTATAGTTGTTGCGAATATATCACGTCGAGCTTCGAACGCGCGGCGGCGCGTACGGCATTTCGACTATTTTTACATCGCGCCGGAATGAAAGTGCGAAAATTGAAAACGTGATGCGCACTCCTTATATCCATTTCACATCGGGTACCTATCTGCTTACCTATGCGAAATACGTGTCTTGCAATGCGCATATCCTTCGGGAAAGCCTAGAATTAACTTGCGTTTCTAGTACTCTCAAAAACCATCAATTTGAATACGTTACATATGCAATAATTAAAAGTTAATGCATAATACATTGTACAAGTCTAAGCGCCAACTAGGTATGTATAACTGCGCATAAACAAATTTGCAAGGCGGGGTGGCTAGGTCATCATTGCGAATGCGTTCCAGGGGCAGCAAAATGCACTCATTTTTGCGCTCGGCAACGCGGCGGCGGCGGCGGCGGCGGCCCGCAATTAGCATATGAATAGGCCGCCCATTGTAAATATAATATCGGCGCCCAATTGTGTTTCGAATTTAAGTATACCGCCGAACACAATGCGCGTTCCCGGCGCTCGAGCGCAGCGCGGCTCGTATCGTAACTTCCTCGCATTCATTGCGGTGGCGAAACGTTTTGTATTCAAATCAGCAATTCACACAACGCGCCGCAGTGGTGGCCGGCTAATCAAGTTGCCCTCCTCCCCGTGTGCGCTCCAAATTTGTTGCATGCAGCTCGGTTGTTTTGTGGTCTACTGTTTTTATTATAAGGTGGCAAAGGCAGGCAGGCAGTCAATTCGAAATCATACGACATGACGTCATATACAACCGCACATCACACCATCGCTCGCGGTGCGCGTTGCGCGCTCACTCGCTCGCTTACACGTCGCGAGCCAGGTGAGCGGGCGTTCTCCTCTCTCCTCTCTTCGCGACCAGCCACCGACGAGCGCGAGCGTGCGCGCCACTCACCGCGCGCGAATTTGTAGAAAACGCGGCGCGCGTCACACGCGGTCGCCAGTTTGCGACAGACGGGCTAAGGGAGAGTAGCGGTGCGCCAGCTTAGAGCGATTACCAGACGACGACATCCGACGACACACATCCCTCGCGAGTCACACACGCGTGCGCGCAACACGCTCTCTCTTCTCGCCGGCTCGGCGCCACGTGCTCAAAATCCTATCGTGCTCAGTATCCGGAAGTGCTGTTCCTATCGAACCAAGTATGAATACGGTGGTCAAACAAATCAAACGGTGTTTTACCATCTATACGGCATTATTTATAACATGTAAGTTGGATTGATTGATTCGTCATACACGAAGGAGAAAAAAAGAAAAACCGAAATGCACGCCAAGTTATGCATGAAGTTGCGGAAATCGTTTTCGAATTAGCGCTAACTGCGCTAACGAGTCCGGAATTTTCTCGCGCGCGAAGGTTGCGCGTTATTCTTATCATTAGCGAATTGATTTGAATGAATCATTCACAATTGTCGAGCGGCGACGGCGGCGGCGGCCGGGCAGTACACGCTCGCACGGCAATCACTATGCATCATCGACGGCGGGGACGGCACACATATATATAATCATATCTATATCAATATATGTACGGCGGTGGCGGCCGCCGCGGCCGTAAACAAAACGTAAACGTGCGACGACAGAGCGTAATGATTGTAGTAAACATGCGTGTGCGCTCCGTTCGCACGCTCATTGCGCGCCTCTGCCACTCTGCCGAGGCAGAGGAAGCGAGCACGAGACCGAATGCACCGGTGCGAGGCCGGCCGCGCGGCGGGCCACATCGTACGATACGCTCTCGACCAATCGCCGGCGCGCGTTTGTTGGGCTCGCCGCGTCGCGTCGGCTCTTGTGAAACGTATGCTGCCGCACGAAGCACCGACACACCTACGGCCGCGCAACGCAATTACCTTAGCGGCGCGCTCAGCGCGAAGTGACTTAGCCCGCTTTCTTCGCGTCGCGTGACGTCATCAGAGGAATGTGTGTGTGCATCCCGCACCGGGTTCCCGCATCGACCTTATCAGCTGGCCGCGTAATCAGAAGGTGAAGGAGAGGAGGAGGGAGGAGAGTCATCGCGTATGGGTCCGGTTTCATTGAGATAGTCCACGGATGCGATTATGAATGAATCCGAGTATCGGCGGCGCATAAATTACGATTATGTTTGGGCTGAGTGTGTGGGTTTTGATTTTGAATGTGGGCGATAGGTATTCGAGCGGTTTACTATCAAATTGCACCAAACAAAAAAACGCGCGCGGTCTAAATGCGCGCGTACTTGAATTCAATTAGTAGATATATTTAGAGCGCGCACGCGGGAGCGCCTGCCAAGGAATCGGCGCGACGCGAACCTTGACTTCTTGACTTGCTGATTGCCGCGAAAAATAAGCATAATTTCCGCGCTCGTGAATGGAGCGCAGACCGGATGCTGATTGAGTCATGCGCGAGGTATTATTATGTCATGCTGGAAAGATAACATTCTCGATGATCCGTTGAGTGCACTTGTAACGATTTATTGTTGTTTTTTTGAATGCAGTAATCACATCTCGCTTTGCGCGAGCGCACAATTGCGGCCAGCAGCAGCTCGTCGAATGCGCCAAGCCGCTATCATTTATCACCGAATCCGGTATGACGTTCGTCTCGAATCGCACCGATTTGGAGCGGATTTGTCCGTGAGTGTGCAATGCAAACCATTTGTACATGCAATCATAGTAACAAATGAATCAATCCCTGTTTGCAGTGATCTTAAGGGTGCGTTACGTTGCATCCACCTGTACACGCGCACGTGTATGTCGATGCAACATCGCCGCCACTTCAAGGAGCTCTTCCACGGCACCAGCCTGATGGTGCACGAATTATGCAACAATCCCGCGTATCAAGAAGGTAAGCAATCATAAACCCCACCCACCTGCCTGGTTGAGCAGAACGCTACAATAAATCGATTCGCAGAATACCTCCGATACGTGCCGTGCATGATGCACGTCGCCGAAAAGAATCAGGTGTGCTTCGAGCAATACGCGGTCGCCATGAAGGACGTACAGCAGCAACAGGCGGCGCGCCGACCCACCGACGACGATGACGACGTCGTCGACCTCGTCGAGTACCAGCGCAAGCGCAAGCGGCAGATCGCCGACGAGGGCATTCGCAACGTGTGCTGCTCGTTTCGCGAGTACGTCGACTGCTCGACGCGAACAACGCGCGCCGCCTGCGGCCTGCCCGCCGCCGACTTCATGCGCAACTTCCTGGACCGCATGTCGTCGGCGATGATCCGCCAGCACTGCTCCGAGTACGACAATCTGCACTGCGGGATCGCGCGCGACGCCGACGTGGAAGCGGCGCTTTCGACTGCCTCCACGACGAGCATCAGCATCACACTGCTGGCGACCATCGCCAGCTACGCGCTCGCCAGCTGAAATCATCCGCGCGGTGGCACACACACGCCGCCATGATATATCCTCAAGACTGATCCCTTTAAATATGTAATTAGCTTTCTTAGCAAAGCAAGCATGAGAATACTCCTACCTAGCGCCATCACATATCTCAGAGCCTCAGAACGATCGCCGCGAAATACCATTGTTAATTAATTCCTAGACGCAATGCTGACCGCGGAAAACACTCGCCCGATGATAACTGGCTATCTCTCGCCGGATCACGCGCAATGCGCGTTTCGGCATCGCGCGGTGTCCTTTACCTATGTGTGCGTTTTGTGTCCGTAGTCAATTTTAGGATAGGTTCCCATTACTATTAATAGTTTGTGAAAGCGGCGCCGGTTTGCAATGAGCAAACGTGTGTATGTGTGCGCGCGCGCACGTAATTTCTCAACTACGTAACACGGCACGCTGGTGTTATAATTATTTATTGAATGTCTCCGATTTGCGAGATTTTCTTTTTCTAAGCGTTTTGTGTACAGTACATGATAATAATGCAATGATATTAGATATAATTTATATGATGAATCTCACACCTTTTTGATGTTCACGAATAAACGTTTGAAATGAACAATTGATATAAATAAATTCTTTGCAAATTAGCCTACCAATGGTATTTCAAACCGTTGCATAAAATATCATTGCATACATTTCCATCACATTACCCAGGTATTTGCCAATTGTTCGTTACAAACAACTGATATCATTTGATTATTTAAACAATTTGAAATATGCCGGAATCTGTAAATTTTATCGCATCGTTAGTGTCGGCCGGTGGTTATGTGATGGCACTGGTACGGCAAACTGTAATTTTAAAGTTCTATGTAATTTTAGTTGGATTGTAGGGGCGAATGGTGGCGTGGCACGTTGTTGAGCGTCGTAATTGTCGAACGCAGCCGCTTAGTGCACTCATTCCCACCGCGCACTAGCCAGCCAAGCAAGGCAGCCAGCCAGCCGCCGAAGTGGTGAGCGAGCGTCGTCGGTAACATACACAAACGCCGCCGCGAGCAGCAACAGCAGCAGCAGCCAGCCGAGATTGTCGCGCGCACCACCTCGACGACGACGACGACGACGACGACGACGACGACGCCGCCGTCGCGTGCATCGATGCGCCATCGTGCGTCGTGCCGCGTCCGCCGTTCAGTGTCGTTTTCGTGTTCCGCATAGCGCGTAGTGTGGAAAGGCCGCGGTCGGACAAACGAACGAACGAACGAACGTACGCACGGCACGGACAAGGCAGACCCGTGCCCGGCCCCGAAGAGAACGCGGCGGCAACACCGAGTTAGCGTGCGTGTGTGCTTCAAAATCGCGTTGTTTTTCCCCCCGTCACCCCGTTCGCGGTTCGCGTTACTGTGCGCGTATGTGACAAAAAGACGAGCTTCCCCCGAAAGTGCGCGCCTAGTGGGCAAGGTAGTTTTCGGCGATTACAAAAGTGATAATAAGCGAGGCAGGATACGAGAACGCCGCACGTGGGTCGCATCATCCTCCGCAGCAGCAGTAGCGGCTGTATCATCTTGATCATCCCCCTCGGAGCGGGGTGTCTTCCGCACGAGGTGAGTGTTTTGTTGTTGATGCAGCGCAGCAGCGTAGAGCAGCGACGTAACAACCGTTACGCGGCTGCGATGGCTTTTGCGATGTAAACACGGCCAGCAACACACACGCCATGGCCGCACGCGCTTGGCGTGCGCATCTTCGGGATGCAATCGCATTCTTTTCGCCGCCCAGGATTGCGGGGAGCGGCGCGTACAACCCCCCCTGTAGATCGCGCGAAATGGGGTAGGTCGCGGCGTGCGCGCAGCTGCCGCCATTTGCAGTAACCCTCTGCGCGCGCGGGTGCAGACCAGGGCCGTCTTCCATCCAGGCGGCTAGCTGATGGAAAAATGTTCATGCATGATTTCCCCGTTGAGCGAAACGCGACCGAGCCGAGTCTCTTCGCCGTGTGCCATCATTCTGTAGCAATTCATGCATGCGCGCATCGAGGGCCCCCGCGAAGTTACTTAAGTCGGGCGCGTGCGCAAGCGCCAAGAGACTTTCACACGAAACGCGGCCGCATTTCTGCAATCGTCTGTTGTTGAAATTCCCACGGAAAGATTCACATGTTTGTTTGCGCCTGCTACTCGGTTTTTTCTTTCATTTTCTTGTATTGTGTTTGCTTATACGAACGCCCCTCGCTCTTGCCCCATTGCGGAATGTATATTGTCATAAGGCATGCTGTATTCGAAATTAAAACAGTGCACTGATAAGATTGCGCTCTGGCATTTATAAATATTTTAACGATTGCGCTTGAAGAATGGGCCTGGTGATTGGTGGACAACGCACGCGCCCGAAAACACATTCCTATGCATTACGCACGGCTAGCAACCTGGAAGTGTCGTTTTCGTATTCTACCGCGACTCGTCATCTAATTAGGTAGTACATATTGCTAAAGGACGACACGCGCGCGCGCACACATTCGCTATATTTGTCCATGTTCACGGCCTTGCTTTTTGCGATAACACAACACCGGCGAGACCGACAGATTCGCAATGCGGAAGTTAACATCGCGAGGCGCGAAGAGGTGAGAAGTCGCGCGGGTGATGTGGATGCGGAAGCCGGTGACAAATGTCAATGTCTCCCCGGAATGGGTGATTCGTTAATTGTGTTTTGAGTCAACCGCCAGCCAGGCAGCAGCAGCAGCAGCAACAGCCAAGGAATAAGGAAGCCACCGGCTGGATTTGCATACAATGTCGGCGCACGTCTCGACGATGCGCTCGCGGTGTTGATTCAGTACGTGAATTGTTCGCGCATCGTCCGGCCGTCGGTCGGCATCGCGCGCGCGACCGCCCGGCAATTAATTGAATTGGTCATTGCGTTGTTGGCGTGGACGATAGGGTCGCTCACCCCGCCGCGCCGGCGCGCAAACGTTTTTACAGTCGCGGTCACTCCGCGCGTTGGTAGGTAGATTGCTTTATCGTTTATTAACACTCTCAATATTTGTCTTCTTGATACGTATCGATGCATCCGGTGTTTTCCAGCTGATAATTGTCGCGTATCAAATCGGCCGCATATCATATGTATACGTATACATTTACGGCCGGACTGTTAATTATTTTCGCGCGCACCGCACCGATTTTGTTAATAAAACATACAGGCGGATTTTTACTATGCGTCAATTTGTCGCTGGCGCACGACCTTGGCGCCCAACCGAAAGTGACTCAATGTTGTTTGGAGACGGCGGCAGCGTGAAATGCCGTCTCCGCCGCCGCCACCAGCACCATCGAAATCACCGACGTCTAACGTCGAAGGTGAGGTGATTACCGCGCTCACCTTCTTGTATAGGTTGCCGCCGCGCAAGCCAAATTGTTGCCCTTGTGCGCAATCGCCGCTTGCATTCGAATTGCGACACGCAAAGTCCGGCCCTGACGCTCTTACTCAGTCTTTCGTGCGCGTGGTTACCGCGGAATTCTGCGTGTTTGCGGGGTTGATAAGCGCACATTAAGCTACTTAGAGACACTTTATGCAATAGCAAACTCAACTCAAATTCAAGACGGCTTTCTTTGCGCTCGTTGAGCATGCGTTTGGTGACGGTTGGCTGTGTGCTCAGCGCGCGCGCGCGCGCGGTGAACCTTGAAAAATTAGTACATACACATAGTCGACACGAATTCGTTAGCAATTATCGAAATTGCAACACATCCAGCGCCGCCAAGCAGCAGGCAAACAAGCAGCGAGCCGGGCGCGCATTATATGCGACGGCGGCCGACCCATTGATAACGCCTGGCGAAACAGGTGCGCGCGTTGCGCTATAATAAACACACCGCATCCATATGCATGCGATACGTTTTGCTGCGGCGTCGAGGGGGTCCGCGTCTGGCGTCGGTCGCGTTGCCGCGCACAGATGGTCGTGCCCGTTTGCAATCGTCGCTATCAAAACGCGCCCGTTGCGGAGCCGGTCTCTATCTGATAAGGTGCATTTCGGTTTTAAGTCTTCTTGCGCACGATTGTACCCCGCATATATGCGGTGTACACCCAATCAAATTTGCAATCGCCAAGGTTTCAACATCCGTCCAACTTGGCGTATTTTTCGCGCGCATTCATTCATTCCGTGTGCAATGATCATCGACGGCGCGCTGATTTGCATGTGCAACATTTGCAAGTCTATACATAAGCCTGCCCCTCCCGCGTATGCATAAACAAAACGCTCTTTTGTTGTGACGGCTAACCGTTTGTTTTCGCGCCCGTTTTTTTTTGTTGTTAACCTTGCCGGTCTGCGTTGTGACGACGCTATCGCTACCAGACAACGACGATGATGACGACGTCGACGACACCGGCGCGTTATCTTTCAATTCATTACGCGCGAGGCGCGCACAACACGGCAGCGCCATCCATTGCCGCCTAGCACGCGGCTTTCCCCCCGGGGGAGCAGGCCTGTGCTGTGGAAGGGGTCGCGCAAAATTTGGGGGGGAGCCTCTGCTATATTCGCGAAGGTTTCCGCGCGTAATTGGCTCGTTGTCGTGCGTGTGTGTAATTGCGAACGCGATTGACCTCTTTTTCGCCTTACTTTTTCTACTGCTACTGCTTGACTCTTGCAGTACACTTCTTTCTTTCTCTTCGGAGACGATTACGTGTGCAACCTTGTAGATGTCGACGGACGGACGCGCGGTGGTTTTGAACGCTTGTTTCGCAAGGAGTTTTTAAACTCCTTAGCCTTTTTCGGTGTTGCTCCCCCCTCGCCAATAATGCGAGTACATTGCTGCGCAACGCGAGTCCAAGCACTTGGTGCTTGGTCACGCTTGTCAGCGGATGCGCTCAGTGTGGGCTGTTGCCATGGCAATACCGGCCGGCTGACATCAAGGCCCATTTACACAGTTCGTATGCGTACGCACATGGGCACTTTGGGGGGGAATGGGGGGGGGCAACTTAGTCTTAAGTCGCGCGTGCGCATCCGTGCGTTGCGTTGCGTGCGTACACGCGCGCACACCGAGCGCGAGTCATTGGCATGGGGGCAGTCAAACGAAAGAAACAAAAGGCGAACGCGCGGGCGCCCAGCCGATGACGATGCCTGCCTGCCTGCCTGCCGTCGTCGTCGTCGTCGTCGCAGCGGCGGCAACGGCGACGTGCGAGGAACAAGACAACAAAATAAAGTGTAATTTGTTAACCTTCATAGTTCAACGACTCTGGTGCGCTCGCTCGCGGCCGTGCGTCGAGCGCCGCCGAGCCGCTCGTATTTATACGTTCACTTATACACATCCGTTCATGACGATGCTGCTTGCGCTACTGGCGCTGCACAATCTTTGCGTGATCCTTAAATTGCTCCGCTCTTGTTTGTTGCAGATGATGGCCGCCATGCCAGGGCTGCACATTACACCGGCGCCTAGATAAGGTGAGTGGCCCTTATCCCATTCGCGGAGTTGGGGGGGCGGTTTGGATGATTTTCAGTCATGGGGAGCGGGCGGGATGGGTTGTCAAAGGCAACGCTTTCATTTTCAATGCAAACGCATGTATGATGCATACGCACGCCGTTAGGGGTTGTTCTCTCAACGAAAGGGTACACACGCGCATACACACACCGCGCACGGCGAGTGCAGTAACCCCTAACGACGGTGGTGTGGCGGTTGCACGCCACGCGCGCGGATCAATAAACTTGCGCGCTGCTCTCTCGTGGTTGCTGCCACCCGCTCTGCGCGTTCTGCTCCTGCATCCGAACCCAACGCCAGGCAAGCAAGCAGAGGCACTTCGCAAATCGCGTTTTGTTCGCTCGCATCGACAAGTTGATTTGGCATTGAGAATGCAATGGAATTACCCATGTTTCATCGGTGGCCATGAAGCTCCCCAGCGCATTTCCTACGACACTGCATCCACGGTTTTGGTTTCCACGCAACTTCGCTCCTTTTTGATGTTTTTCTTTGGGAGAGTGGAGGGTTGATGGGCTTGCGAGAGATGGCACTGGCGTGCGTGCCACCCTTCGGCGTTGAAGGGGGAGCCCTTTCGGTTCGTGCATTGCGCTGGTGGTGGGGTGTACATCGACGCTGTCGTGAGTCGCCGGGCGGCCGCTCGTCGGTTGTCGGCGGCGGCGCGCGCGCGGGCGCCTCTCTGCCGGTGCGCCGCCGACCCGTCTTCGATCGTTGGGCTCTCAGTGGCGTCGCGTCAGTAGTGCTGGCCGGCGCAGCGGTCATGATAACGTCGTCGTCGTGCTCTTTTTCATCTCGCCCATTGTCGCCAGCGACGTTCTCGTCCACCGCCAGCTCCTCCTCGTTGTTTGGCCATCGACGCGCGCCGCCCGCGTTCGCGCTGCCCACGTTTACGGCGCCGTCGCCGACGACACACGGCCCCAGCCCCAGCACCGCCGCCGCCGCTAGTATTTTCCTGCACGCGACGAAGTCGTCCTCCTGCCGCCCGCTGCTCGTCCATCCGACGCTCATTCAGTGCTTCATCAGTGCGCGGCGCATCGGCTGCGGCGGGCGCGACGCCAATATTGGCCTTGTGCTGCCCGGCGGGGCGGTCGGCTTGCGGCACTTTCATCGCACCACCGCCGGCTTTGGACTTGGCGTCGCTGTTGGACCAGTCGAGCCGCGGCGGAGTAGTGCATCGATAGCGGCAGCGTATCACCACCACCACCACCAACGCTGCTGGGGGGGCGGCGGCTCCTCGGCGTCATCATCGTCGTCGACTGCAGCGGCGGCGGCGGCTGCAGCAGCGGCGGCGGCGGCCGCGGCTTATGTCAGCTGCTTTCTACCGGCTGCTGGCTTCACCCTGCGCCACCACCACCACACACCACCGACGACGATACACCACCAGCACCACCGACAACAGCGCGGCTACTTTCGCTGTTTTCAGCCTACTATGGAAACAAGGTATAATTTTCGCCTCGTGTTCATTATTGCGTCGTGCCCGCGCCGGACGTTGTCGTTGCGATTCGAGTAGTGGTCAATCGGTTAAATTGATGATAACATCGCATTTGTTTGCATCTGCCATCTCTTCCACCATGCGTTCGCTCCACGCGCGCACCCAATGCGACATATGAAACAATGCTTTTGTTCAGAGTCGCGTAGCGCTTGTTTTTTGTTTTTTCTTGTGCCCTCCCGGCGCCGGCAGGCACATTCAGCCTGCGCTCCGCCGCGCTGCCTCTTTGTTGTATATGTCGCCTTCGAATCGGGCTTCGGCATCGACCCCAACCGCAACACGCATACACACATGGCCTCTTGTGTTGCGTTACGTTGTTTCTCATCGGGTCTCGAGTTACGTGGACGGCAAGAGGAGAGAGGCGGGGGGGAGCTTCCTGTGAGTAACGTCCGCGGGTGACGTCAGCAGGTATTTCCGGTGGCACACGAGTGTCTGTCCCCCCCGCTTCATATGCGCCCCAAATCGCGAAAGCGAGAGTACCACATATCTATGAGGTAATAACAATTCGCGTAATGAGCGCAAGTCATGCGCGCATAGCTACTTAACGGCGGCAGCGCGCACGCACACCTTTTGTTGAATCGCCGCCTGGATACCCGCGAGATGAATGTCAACAAACCCGTGGGGTCCGAACAACGCGTAGCGTTATGTTAGATTACGATGCGTACAGCGGGGGCAAAAAAAAAATAAGCAGCATGCGAGAAGACAAAGCGAAAGCTCATTGCCGCCGTCGTCGTCGTCGTGGTCGTTGTCGCGTGGAAACCCGGGGAGTTCATTGACAGCGGCGAGTGAGTTTCGGTCGTCACCATCGTCGCGGCCGTTCTTTGCGTCGCTCGCAATGCACCTAAATTTAAATCCAGCCGCTCTCCGCGTGTGCATGCGATATGTGTGCGTCGTGTGTTTATACGTATTTATAGGCTGCGGCACTATCTCTCGAGCCATGTGCATTTACCTCCTCCGGACCAACTCCACGCTCGTCTACCCATCCATCTACCCGCATCATCTCTGGATAGAATGTCTTCCTGTGTCTGTTTGTTTTTCTTCTTCATCCTCCTTTTCTCGCTTCTTGTGGTGCGTGTTGCTGAATCGCCGTCGATTGCTGCGTGCCCTCCGATGCTAGTTGCTTCAATCGCTAGCCCTCGAATGCATCCCTATGATAACTCTGCGAGTCATGCATGCGCAATTGGCAGGTTCGGGCGGGTTTTGCAATCGACGGCCGTGCACATACACGCGCGCACACAGGCAGTTATTACGTATTTGGCGCGAAAAGTGCGCGAGACGACGATCTTCGGCGAGCTCATTGCACCATTCCCCACTGCCCAAGCAGCCGCCGCACACTCACCTTCACGGTATTCGGTCGTCGGCTCTTTCGCGGTGTGTTTTACAATTAGCGTGTTCGTTATCGTGCGTACGATGCGCGCGTGTGTGTTTGTTGGCATAGCAACGCATCGCCGACGACGGCGACTGACGACATTCAAGGTCGTCGCGCAAGTATATCGACATCTCGTCACGATTCGCGCCGCGCGGCGGGATGATGTTGAGATGATGCAGAGATGCGTGCGCCCCGTGCAAGACATCCTCGGCGTTTAGGCCACGGAAATGCATTCAATTTGTGGAAATTTTGCTCTAATCAAGTAGCGACTGCACCACGTCGGGATACATACCATCCGTATTTAGTATGCCTTCAGTGTTTCTTTTTTCATTCTTCATGTTGTTCGTGCGCGCGCGCGTTCGTCGAGTTGTTTTTAACTCTTCACAGCTGCCCCGCGCGACGCGATGAAATAGACTCGCGCTCCTCTCTTGGGCGACCCAAGGACCTAGAAATTCGAGGCCTAGACGAACTGCGGCTGTTGCTCATCTTCTCCTGGCGTTCTCACCGCTTTTTTTTCTTCTTCTTCTCCCGCATACAAATACACTCGAAAATTTCGAATGCGGCGCGCCGAGGCAATAAAAAAAACGGAAAATTATACCGGCAACCGGTTTTCTATAATCATCATCATCATCATCATTCTCGGCGGTGTGTTTCCCTGCCGCCTGGCCGACCGACCGACCGACTGACTGTGTGGTTGGCGTTGGCTGGTCGCTTGGCTGCCCTTTTGTAACGTGTTCGAACGGGTCCGGTTGGTTCCGATGGCTGAGGGAGTCAGCTGGCGGTGGTGCACGCTTGCTTGCGTGCATGCGCTTTGTTTCCAAACGCAAGAGCCGTGTGCCTCGCGTTCGTTCGATAACGAGCAACTGTTATATTACATTCGAAAAGGGTTGTACGCAGAGCCGTCGCAAGCGATGCATTGCGTTTTTGCGTGCATGTTAAGTCCGAGCGACGAAAGGCGCGAGTCAGTTAGTTGTTGTGGATATTTTTGTGCATCGCAGCCAGCCAGCCGGCCGGCCGGCAGTTTTCTTTGACGTTTTTTTTTTCGTACTCTTTGCGACGCCTCCCCACTTATTTCTTGCTCACTCTGTCGTCGCGCGAAAAACGGGCCAAGGCGTCAGCGCCGACGCGGCGCTAAGGTTACCGCGCAAACAATTTCGTTCCATACATCATCACACATGACGCCGCGCCGGTGACACACATAACATACGAATGTTGTATGCTGTGCGAGATGATGACGCACGGCGCTCTTCTCGCGCGTATTGCCGCAACAAAACAATATATGCGGTCCCCGCATTCGATGCAAATGTGCAATGAACTTGCCTAAGCGAATTCGTGACCCCAGTCGGGCAGAATTTTGCCGAATTTTGAGTTTTGTCTACCTGCCTAGTCTAGACGCCGGCCAGCGGTGCCGATTTTCCGCAAGTAATCGCGCGCGCTTGCATGCGTTCATCATCTTTAATGCGGCGCGCGAGCGATGTTCCCCTTTAAGCCAGCGCGCACTGCCTCGCTGTGCAATCTACGCCGCGTTGTTGCTGGGAGATAGAGGTGGGACCCTCGCAAGTACCCAGAGCGAAGGGGAGACGACCTTACTCCGGCCCTGCGTGTGTGTGCTCTCTCTGCAAGCCAAGCCAACCGATCCGACCGTTGGCAAAGAGACGAACCAGACCCAGCGCGCCAGCGTGCCAGCCAGCAAGCAAGCAAGCAGCCTTCGGCGTGGCCGCCGCCACCCTTCTCGGGACCGCCGCCGCCGTTCTCTCTCACTGCTGCTGCTGCTGCTGCCCTTCGCCTGCTTCATCGACTGGCTCTGCCTGCGCGCGCTTATGTATGTGTATTATTGATCCGCGGCGCAACGGCCAAACCGTTCGTTTGTTCATTCGTGTGCCTCCCCGACTTTCCAACAACGATTGCGGATTGCGAAAAAGTACCCGATGGGAAAATATTCGTAGCTGGCGTGCACATATAAACAGCGGCTCTCGTATCCGTGTGCATCAGTACGGAGAGAATTTCGGAAATGTTTTGCCGGCGTTACTCACAATCAGCTAGGATTACTAATGCGCCAGCCGCAAGCATGCATAAGTTTCTGATGACGATGCGTGAATCACTCGCCAGCATGTAACATGATTTTTGCCTGGTGAATTCGGTCGCCACTGTATATACCAGCCATGCGCGCGTGCGTGGAAAGCAAAAGCAAAGAAAACCGAATGCAAAACAAAAGCGCAGCGAACGGAACGCGCGCGCGCTGGAGAGTCGGCGACGGCGCGCGCGCGCTCCTCAAGCGTGTGCGTTGCCGCTGTAGAAAAGCAAAAGTAAACCACTCGCCGCGCCGTTCGTGAGCGCTGCTACGTGCGCGCGACTCGTTTTGCTGCGGCCTGCCTGCCTGCCTGCCTGCCGTTCGACGTCGTGCGTGGTGTGCGTGTGTGCGCGCCCGAGATTCGAAGCTCGCCGCGGCAGTCGCTCGCCAGCTGCCGTCGCGTGCGCAGGCAGCTCGTTCGCTCGCTCCCACTTTCGGTTCGGTCGCCGCGCGCACTCGCGCGGTCGTCGTCGTCGTCGTCGTCTCGCTCCGGCTGAGTGTGCGCGAGAAGAGTCGCAGTGCCAAGCAGCCGCCGAGCAGTCGCTTTGTGGGCGCCTTCGTACAGCAGCCGCGCGCGGGCCCGCTACGGAGAGTGAAACCAAAGAGACAAAGCAGCCGCGCGCCACGACCACGTGTTTCGCCATCGCAATTCGGTGGGCTTGCTGCACCACGAAAGGCGCGAGAGCAGCCAGCCATTAGTACAGCGCCCGCGTGTGGTGTGTTTCTTGTGTGCGGATGCAGTCGGGGGGAGAATCCAGTGATTTTGCCGTCGTGGTGGTTTTCTTCGGCTCCCATGCGGCCGTGTCGCGTCGCGTTCTTGCATCAGTGGTGAAACTCGGCGCTTATCTTATCGGCTGGAAATTGCATGCGTTCACCAACCGGGAGAGAGAACCCTGCCCGTTCGGATTGAAATGATGGAGTATGCGCGGCGCAAGTGAGTAGAGTCATTCCATCCGTTTTGTGGTGATGTGGCTTAAAATATTCAACGGCCTTACAAATGGTGGCAATTGTTTTTGTCCATTCGTTGCATTGTGTATGTGCGCGTTCGCAGAAAATGCGAAACGTTTCATAAGCGAGTTTACAAGCCAAACATTTTCACTGTCGCGTTGAGCAGCAAGAGCCGGGGCGAAGGAAGCTTCGAACTCGAAGCAACCTGAAACGGATCGACCTTGAACCTTTTTCTTATTCTTCACACCGTGTCTCGGGCATTATACGTTTGTGTTCGTGTGTGCGCTCGCTGCCTGCCTCTGGCGTCCTCGTTCGCCGCCGCATCGTCTCGCGCTGTACTCTTCTTCATCGCTCTACACAGCCAGGGCACCAGCAGCATTGCGCGCGCGCGCCTTGACGTTGTTATTTACCTGTTTCCGAGAGAGACTCGCCGCGTGTCCGTCCATCCACGGTTACAGGGACTGGTTGCGCTGGTTAGCCTCCTCAACTTCGTTTGTTACTTTTGTATTTCGTATTCCGCTGCGGACGTGTGTTTCGTATGGTATGGTATACCTACCTACCTGCCTGGCTGTCTGTCTGGCTTGCCAACACGCGAGTATTTCTAATTTCGAGCCTCGGAAAATGTTACCTGCATCTCTTAGCCGTCTGCTGGCTCGTCTTCTTCGCGCATCCGTGCTGCTGGATCCGGGCCTGTGCTTTTTGTGTAAACATTTCGAAACGCCGCGTACCTGAAGCGTTTCCGAACAGCTGGCCATGAAGAGGAGAACCGCACCATCATCATTATATGCTTGCTTGCTTGCTTGGCCGACGCGTTGCATTGATCACGTTCTTCTAGGTCCGACAACAATGATCCGTGTCTTGCTTTATACTCCGCGTTTCAAAAACCAGACGGTCGCCCATATCCATGGGATTTCGAAATACGGGCGCCTTTCAAGATTTGTGTTTGAAAGCAGCTGGAGGAATGCAGTGAACGATGATTGTTCACACAGTGGCACCCCGACCTACAGACAGGGTTTTCAAAAAAAAAAAGGAAAAGAGAACCTCCGCCTTTACTGCGCTGCCTAATTATTTATGTTTGAAAACTTGGAAAAATCGGCATTTCACGCGCGCACTGCGACTACAATTCGCGGACGAGATTCCTAGCGTATTGTTCTTCCTCAGCAACGGGCGGACGCTCTTTCCACACCGCAAACTTCTTCGGGGCCGGGCCCCCATTGTTGATTCAATGTTGATTACTTCATTTTCATCGCGTTTTCTACGCTGATGCGGCAGTCATCCTTTGCTGGTGCGTTTTTTTTTTCTCCGCCGCCTCTGTCGCCGCGCTTTCGTTCGGTTTCATTGTCGTCGTCGTCTCTTTGCCACCTTCGCGCACGCTCGCCTTGCAGCCAGCTAGCCAGCCAGCCGCCACCGCTTTTTAGTCGTTTCGCTTCGTCCATTGATGTAATAATAATTGCGTTTATAAATAGACATTGTGTTGTGTGTTGCGTTACGTCGCACGATCGCATGCGAGTGCGCGCGCGCGTTTGGCGTTCGCTTTGTTGAATTGTTGTGAATTTCACAACATCGATACGGCGGCGGCGGCGGTGGCGGCGGCAGCAGCGACGCAATGATAGAAAACGTGCTGTTACTGTGCATGTTGACTGCTGGAGGCTAGCCGAAACGCCGAATTCACATAAAAATACACACATCGCACACGTGCGCGCGCCATGCGATATTTTGCATTCGGTGTGCAATTCTGCGGTTGTCATCGTTTTGTCGCGCGCGCGCGGGAGGACCACTGGCCTTGAATCGCTTGTTGTAAGTGGGCCGCGTTGTAGCATTTTCCACCAAATCATTGCCCAAGTTGAAAAAGCAGCGCGACAAGATATATTGGGGCGGTCGCGGCGCCGCGGCGAGAAGTTTTGTTGCGTGCGCTGTGGGGGAGCCTTGAACGCCGCCGCCCGATGTAAACAAAGCGGGCGTTCGGAATTTAATTCAGTCCTGATCTAGATCTACTTCTCGCGCGTGTTTTAATCCGCGGGCATTAATATCTTGCCGCCGCCGCGCGCCGCCCGTTTGCTATTTCGAATTTTACAGCGTCTACAACACGACCGCGCGTCGATTTCCCAATATCAGTTTGGCGCCGCGCGACGAACTCAAAGGGGAATGCCGCTCAAACGCGTGTTATTTATTTTAAGAAACAGCTGATTGCTGTATTGCTGAATGCATGCACGACGCGTTTGCGAATGCAGATAACGAACGCGTTCCTGCGGGGGGGTGGGGGCTACACATACACCGATTGGGGAAAGTAATGAATCGTAACGGCAATGGGGAATATATATATATATATATATATATGGATGCAGATTAACGGGGAACACGAGAATGACGCAGCATGGCGATACATGTTCAGTTCAGCAAGCAGTTCTTTCGGTTTGGGGGGGTTCGGTTATGCAGTAGCAACGCTCCCTGCGAAGTGAGTCACGGCATCCATCGTTCGTTCGGGCGGTCGGGTGCGCTCCCTAGACGGGATCCCTCGTCGTCATCGCCGTCGATGATGATGATGATGATTGTGATGGCCGTGGTAGTGGATATGCACTCGCCATCTCGCTTTGTCTTCGTGCATTGCACGCACCGCGTGTTCCACCGCCGCACAGCTGTGCGCGCACGTAGAGAGGCGGTGGCGGCGGCGGCGGCGGCATATGGTGGTCGCGCGCGCGCCGCTCGGCGGAGTATTGAACGGTCGGGTTGTGTGCTGCTGGCGGTGGGCAGTGAGAGCGCCCTTGATAGCGGATGGGTTACATCGCAATGCATCACGTTGAAATTGTTTATTTATTCATGACTGAAGCAATGCTCTCTCGTTTCCCGAATATCGTGTGGACTGACGCATTGATTTCCTTTGCAGGTACAATAGCGGTAGAACAGTGCGTTCGAGCACAGCGAGAAGCAACGGTTGCGGCGGCTGCAGCAGCACGAACAACACATCCAGCGCCAGCCAGGCGGCGGCAGCAGTAGCAGCAGCAGCGGCGGCGGCAGCGGCGGCCGGCGTGAGCGGCGCCGGCGGTGGCGCCATCCACCACCACCATAATCATCACCAACAGCAGCAGCAGCATCACAATCCACACCACAACCACCAGCAGCAACACGCGCACAATCTCGGGGGCACGCGCCCCTCCACGTGCGAAGTGCGTCGCGCCTACAAGACAGCGGTGGTGCCGTGCAAGACGGGGCGGCGACGCGCCCGTGGCATGAGCATGGGCCAGAAGGTCTCCACCGGTGTAAAGGTCGTGAATCGGGACACGGCCGCCCCATACAAACCCGTCATACCTAGAGAATTAGCACAGGTGAGCCCTTCGCAACGATATCTCCCCTCTTGTGGGCTGCTGTTTTTTTCGTGGAAGCATAATTGTTCGTCATGCATGCGTGGAGGAGTCATCAAATGCATTGCAAACAAATTATTCATATTTCGGAGCTGCGTAATGAACATCGTTAATCAGTCATGCACGATCACGACGTTAATATTCACGGCTGTTTTATTGCATGACAATGAATGACTGTTTTGCGGAGTGCGACCACCTTTCCGCATTGTTTGCAGTGTGCTAGTGATAAGCGCGCTAATTTGGCGGTGTGTGGATTTTTGTTTTGCCGTTGTTGCCTGCGCGTGTGTCTGCCCTCTGTGTGCGTGGGCGCAATGGCATATAGGATTTCGCGCGACCGCCGAGGCTCGACATGCTGCTGGACATGCCGCCGGCGCTGCGCGAAACGCAACTCAAGTACAGCTGGAACGCCGACGATCGCTCGCTGAACATCTTCGTGCGCGAGGACGACAAGCTCACCTTCCACCGGCATCCGGTCGCGCAGAGCACCGACTGCATTCGTGGCAAGGTGGGCTTCACGAAGGGCCTGCACGCGTGGGAGGTGTGCTGGAGCACGCGGCAGCGCGGTACGCACGCCGTCGTCGGTGTCGCCACCGCCGAAGCGCCGCTCCACAGCGTCGGCTATCAGAGTCTGGTCGGCAGCACCGACATGTCTTGGGGATGGGATCTCGGTGAGTTGTTTGCATCCTGCGCGCGTCGCTGCCAAACGTTGCGCTCACCTCTTCGTTGCCACCTTGCAGGCCGCAACAAGCTCTACCATGATGCGAAGAACAACGCCGGCATCACGTATCCGGCGCTGCTGAAGCCGGACGAGACGTTTATCGTGCCGGACAAGTTCCTCGTCGTCCTGGATATGGACGAGGGCACGCTCAGCTTCGTCGTCGATGGCCAGTATCTGGGCGTCGCGTTTCGCGGCCTCAAAGGCAAGAAGCTTTATCCGATCGTCTCCGCCGTCTGGGGCCACTGTGAAATTACCATGAAATACATTGGGGGCCTTGATCGTAAGTAGCACTTTCTCTTTGCCCATGCACAACCACTCTTGGTCTTGTTTTGTTTTGTTTTGTTTTTTCGCCGTCGCATTTTTGCGGCTCCGGTAATTGTGCGTTGTGTTTCGGTGCGACGTCGTCGTCGTCGTCACGTCCATCCGTGCCGCCTTTGTTATCGCGCTCGCGCTCGGCGTTCGTAATCGTTTCCTTGTGCGTGTCGTCGACACGAGCGCTCACGGTCATTTGAATCGGTTCCTTCTTTTGTCTCTGCGTTCATTCGTACCGTACCTGTTGTATTTTTTAAACTTTGTGTTGCTAGTTCGTTTTTTTTATCGGGCTCGTCGCGGCGGCTGGTTGTTCGGTCAGTTTTTTTTTCTTTCGTACGTTCCAACCTGCCTAGGCCTACGTGTGCATTGCGGTGGTGGGAGATGAGTGAGCGTTAAAAACGAATTTCATTAAGCGAGCGACGCGACTTAACTGTGATCAAGCAACGCTGGAGGAGTGGGAGCAGTAGCATCGATGTCGTCGGCTCAGCCTTGAGCCTCAAGGGCGGCAGGCTTCGTCATCGCAATCGTCGTAATCAATTAACTTTCGATAGTGTTGCGCGCAATAGCCATTTGCAATCGTCGGCCAATACATGCCACTAATCACGGCATTGCTCTTCCAGCTGAACCACTACCGCTGATGGACCTCTGTCGCCGCGTGATTCGCCAACGCCTCGGCAAGCAACACCTCGAGGACAAGGTGACGTCGCTGGCGCTGCCGGCGGCGTTGCAAACCTACCTGCTGTATCGCGATCGAAGATAATATCTATTGCTGCGCCAGTTACTCCGCCAGCTGCAGCGCGCTCAGGACGCCGACGACCGCCACCGCCACCAGCCGCATCGTCACGACGGCCGCCATCATCATCATCACCATCACCATCGGCGCCGGCAGCGCGACGTCGTCGCCGGCGATACCAGCAGCAGCGGGAACAACACCCCAACCGCCACGGAGATCAGCGGCAGCAGAAGCAGGCGCGCGCACCATCGCGACGGCGGCGAGCAGCCGGCGGCGAACAACGATGCGGAGGGAGCACGAGGTGGCGGCGGCGTCAATGGCGCCGAAGAGTAGCGACGTGCGCGATGAATCGCAAAATGCGGAAAGGCGACGAGCTGATAACCCAAAAAATACCAGAACGCATAATGGTTAAGGAATATTTAGATTTACATGGCTTCCATTTTTATGATTTCGATTGGTTTCCGAATGCGCCGCAACGACAGCAAGTAGATAGCGACGGTCGCCGCACCATAGATTCTTTTAAACAAACAGGAAAAATATATAACTGCGCGTGGCCGGCGCGACGGGGGATGCGAAAGTTGCGTACGAATGCGCGTGGCTGTGCTGGGGGTTAAGCGAGCGAAAGACATGTATGCAAGTTTTGCGAGCGGCTGACAAGAGTGATTGTGTGAGGAGATGTTAAGGAAATCGACGAAGACACGTTGACTTAGGCACCAGCTCGCTGTGGATGTGTGAAATCCGAAGCTCCCCGTATCGATTATCGCGAGATCTCATAGCGTGTATAGATGTGTAATTACGTTGTATATCTGTAGTATTGCGAGAGACGCGGCGCAACGGATTCGTCTACGCGATTCCCTTCTCGCGCTCGCGCTGCCCTTCCTTGGAATCCACCCGTTTGTCGACGATGTCGCACCGCGTTTGCGCGGGCGAGAGGACCGCGTTTTCTCTTCGGATGCGCTCTTCGAAAAGCTGAAAAAAATGTGCTGGGACGAATGCCCACTATAGGACGATGTTTTTTTTTGTAGGACTTATTTTTGTACATAATTTATGATATTGTTTTTACACTGATGTACACCGCGCCTGACCTTTCCCTCCCCTCTCTATTGGAGTGTGCGTGCGGATTGAGTGACTTTAAAAACGTATTTCTGCTCACACTATTACCACACGCCATACAGCAGCCAACAGAACTTACAATCTTAGACGGACGCTCAACCCGCCGAAGCGAACACCGAACAATTTGATATCCAATCTATTATACATACATATATATATATAAAAAATATTTTCTAGTTAGAGTTATGTATAACGAACAATTTGTTAGTTAGCGCGTCGCGTTCTATTTTGTTTTTATCTAATTTTTTGTATGCCCCGCTGTTTTACTTCCAGCACCATCATTGAGTGCGGCATATAGTGAAATAGTAGAATGGACGGTGGATACAAAGAACCTAATTATACGGAGAAATTTATTATATGGATCTTGAAGAGTGACTTAAATCGCCGCTTGCCCCATTCTCCTTCACAACCCCCCTTTTTTTACGTTAGTGCTTGTTTTAAGCGATACGGGGCAAAGACTAAGAGGCAAAGCGTGCATTTTTGTGAGTTTTTTTTGTTGTGCGGCAAGGAGAGCAGAGGAAATGAGAATGAGAAAATGAGCGATGTTGATATTTGTAAACATGTTTAGTTAAGTGCCAGTTCTACGATTACTATTATTACCTATTAACTTCTCTACCCTTGCGTTTGATTTTCTGTCGACTTCAGTGCCGTACACAATCTCGCGCGGTGAGACATCTGTTCCGTAAACTTCATGGAATAAAAATGCAAGGGGCGCAAAATGCAATGTAAACAAGAGAACACTTGCGTGACGATTGGAAGATACCGGAATTTACCGAACGATGAGCGAAGCAAATATTCAGATTGAACAAATGTGTGTTTGTGTAATTTATAAACAAATAATACTAAGTAAGTTGATGATGTCTTGTGTCTTGAGCAACATGAAAGTGAACGCGTCAACCTTACCCCCTTTTAACCGAACCTATATGCATTTGCGACACAAACACGTATACAACACACACTCACAGTCAGCAATACTAAAGTTTATTTTCGAACAAGACATTATGAGGTGGTGTGTGGCAGGGCGTCGAAGACGAAATTTGCGTGCGTGCAACACGTTGCGAAAGTGATTTGAATGCGGATGGATGGATATTTATTAAGGTTTAGCTGTGTTAATATTCGAATGCGGTTGGCGTTTTGGAGTAGACGATGCTGATCTGTATGATTAATTAATATTTGAGTGCGTATTGAAAGCGAATGGTCGATTCTTGCTTTTTGTTTTGGTTCGCGCCGAATTATCGATCTATGAAGAGATATTGCAATTTTATTACTGATTCGCAAACGGCCACCAGGCGAATTGTTTGATAGAAATGATTGCAGCGGACGCAGTATTTGAACGAACATGTCTCGTAAGTCGTAACTTAACGATTAACATATATAAATATATAAATACTGATGGAATAAACCTATGATTTAGTGTAAGTAAATAAGCAAACAAAATAAGACGAGAGTAAAAAGTCGAGAAAATTTTAAGAATTTTTGGACACTTCGCGTACAATTATTTCATCTGGCAACATAATGTCCCTTTTTAATCATTCCTTGGCGTGGTCATCAAGTCTTACATTTCAACACACTGTTCCAAGAATTCTGATTTAATGGGAATTGTTTAGCAAATTGTTGGGGGAGCGGGTGATGTTTCTTGGTTTCTCGAGCATGTTACTGCATACTCGTTTGAATCAACTCCTGCGGATGCAGTGCCTGCGGTGCGTGAAACAGTGCAAACCGCGCTCAGTCGAAATTCCAAATGCGATGTTGCGCTGATGTGAGGCGCAATTTAAAAACGATGCCCTATTTAGAGGGAGTCAAGACAAATCGAATGCAAAAAACCGGATCAAAATCGGTTGATTAGTTCTGGAGTTATAAACATTTAGAAACTTACTCTATATTGGACAAAAGGGTTAGTGGCGCACATCCTGCTGTGCGCTCTAGTTCTAATCGTCCATCGTTTAACTCTTATAAGTATTTGGCTGAGCATTAACTTGCGCCGTGATTTAGGACCATCCCGGGCCGGGTGCATCAATAGGTGTGAAATCATAGTCCCCCTTTTTTCCCACGCTCAAGTGCCTGCCATTGTTCTATTGTGTACCTTTCCGACAGCGCGCCGGGCGTCGGACGGCATGCTGTGCGGCGCGTGCCGCTGCATGCATGCAGGTGCGCTCTATTTCTAATCGTCCATTGTTTAAATCTGGAGCGGACCTTTTTCCCCCTCGGAATAACATAGGCAT